>APFE030279372.1:104003-118028 GCA_000404065.3 Pinus taeda
TAATATAATAGCTAATATTCTATTAATAAATGGGAACCCTTTTAAAATCCTTTCAAAAATAAGTTTAGCATTTAGGTATTTTTCTTGTTAATTTTTGGAATAAAGCAAGATATCAAAATGAAACCCTTTAAAAAACTAGCAAATGTTCGTCTTTTCGCATATCGCACGATCAAGCGTGTCAAATGTTCGTCTTTTCACATATCTCTTGCCTGCTATTCTTGAATTCTTTGTCTGAGACATCCACTTGAACAAGTATCCACTTGACGAAATCTGTATATGCAATTATGTTTGGTCTTGCAGCTATGCGGTGCAGAAATGAGCATGCTTTCTTGAAGATGGAGGCGTCGGAGGAAACATAAAAGTTGGCCTGAATCCTCTATGGGTTGGTGTAGAATGTGAACATCCATGATATCAAACTCCATAAATGGGTGCCGTGATGAAGCTAGCTAGCTTTTTGAGCATTGTGGTAGATCAGGCTGACTTTTATATTGTCTTTGGAAATAGTCCTCTATATTAATTGGGAGTGTAAAGGGTTCTGGTGTCTTTGGAATGAAGTAAGGGGTAGCTGAGGGGTATTCCTCTTTAGAGGATGATTCTGTTATATATGGGCTCAAACCTGAATCTGAGGGAGTATTAATAGAGTTTCCATCATGAACATGCAAAAAGGGAGGGCTCAACCACTGTGGCTCGCGAAAAGTGGTCGACAAGGGGCTTGAATCAACCGAACCATTTCCAGAAAATTTATTTGATGGTTCATATGACGAAAGCTCGCAGCTCGACTTCCTCTACTGCTCGATAAAAGGGTCCTTTGAAATTGCATGCAATTTCCCGGGCCTGTGACATCTTCAACCTGTGATTTATACTCATGGTGAGATGAAAGAATCTCTGGAAGTGTAGCAAACCATCCATCCTTATCCAAACTTGAACCCTGTGGCCTTGCAGCCACACAACAAGAAGACCCCATCTTTGCAAATTTTATATATCCAACTAAGGGCCACGTTGGATATGCTTACTGATTAAGAAAAATCAGGACTAAAGGCAAGCCAGAACCACGGCCGCCTTGTAAATCTAAACAACAGATCTTTTCATTGCAAAATCGGTTCTACGACCCTCATGGACTGTAGAACGATGTTCCTTCCACAGACTTGAACTCGCTCATATCAACTTCGAGGTCTCTGACGAGGATAACGCTTTTATTTTGATAGATAAGTTGTTGGCTCCTTCTGAGCATTGAAATAAATAGTGGCCACTAGCAAACCAAGGTGGTTAGAGCGTGTGAAATTTATGGTATTGAAATTGAGGCGAGAACCTAGAAGGTAAACTGTCTATCGGCCCATCTGTGGGTTTTGTGATCCATGCTATATATAATTATGTCCAGCATTGGAGTTGTTTATATTCTTTAAAGTTGCGGCTATTTGGCATTGTGTGAGATATCCATGCAACATTGTCATGAAATGGAGCAAATTTATGATGCATTACAGTTATTGAATAGTCTAATCTATTCCACTGTTGATGGGATGGTAAAAGTCAGTAAGGAAACTCTTTTTAACATTCAAACTTGCTTGCAAAATGTACAAGACAAAATTGATTTTTTGCAGCTTGAATCACAGCTACAGCAAGAAGAGCTACATCAAAATAAACATCATTCTGAACCTGTTTTTGTTCAGAACATTGAGACAACCACCCATTAGCAGTAAGTCAATAAAGTAGATCCAGTGCCCAATAAAGCAGCAGAGTTGCATGCAGATGCAGAAGTTTAGTTTGCACTTCCCAAGCCCATCATCAGACCTTGGGAAGAGCTTGTCCACAACAAGCACAGAACTGGTTTTGGATATGACAAGGACGTGTCATTTCATATTCCAGATTACTCAAAGCCCATTCAGTTTTAGAGTGTTGGATTCCTTCATGAAAGTTTAACTTCAACTGTTCTAGATTTTGCTCCTCTTCCACAGCAACAACAACAAATTGTGAAATGCCAACATTGTGACCGAGTTGGACATCTGAAAGATCATTGTTTTGATCTTCATCCATGTAAGCACTGTCATAAAACTAGCCATTCTTCAAACAGATGCTTCAAAAACAAACCTACTGCAAGAACAAAGATTCATCTTGGATGGATCACTTCTTGGCAATGGGCATCAACAACCAAGAAGATATTCCAGTCATATGTCAGAACTTGTTCTAGAGTATTGAGAAGTCTTGCAGTTGAGTTTTCTCCATCATCTCACCTTGTATATGGTAGGGGGGAAATGATGGTCTTCTACAAGCTTCAAAGCCACATCAAGCGAGCTTGAGCCACAACCTGACATACCAAATTCAGAGTTGTAGCCAGAGACAAAGATGCCCCTAAGCATGCCTTCAGTCAGTGCTACCTCTTCAAAGAATTGGAGACACTTCCTCTAACAGAAGACTTCAGCTTCTTGCCATTTTTGGAAGAGTTTCAGGAATTGCATTAAGCATTCCAGAGTTGTTGGTCATCCTTAAACCATGACAGGTTGAGACCCTCCTTTTCAGGTTGAGGTTCTCCCTTTTATGCAGGGTGAGACCCCCCTTTCATGGTTGAAGATTTCCCTCTTCAAAACATCAGGAGCACTTCCTCTAGCAGAAGATGTGAGCTTCATGTCAGGCTTGGAAGATTTCTGGGAATTGCACTAAGTATTCCAGTGTTGGAGGTCATCCTTAAACCACCGCCCTTTATACCAACATTTTGGAGAGCACATTCAGCCTAGTGCGGCCATGCTTTTTTGCACATTTTGTATTACGACTCTCTTCTTGGACTCATACATAACCCTTCAGATTAAGGGGGGAATGTTGGACACCTAATCCTCTATGGGTTGGTGTAGAATGTGAACAACCATGAGAGTCCAAGAGACCTTGGGATGTGGAATCCAACGGTCACGCGAATGTACTATAAATGTATATCATTGTCAATAATAAATATAATCTCATGTTTATCTTTCCTATTTTGTCTCTGTCATGTGTGTGTTTAACAGGTTATGGGATCTTTTTCACCAGACAACCTACGGCTTATGTACAATTTTCTAGAGCCACAGAAGCTCTACAATAAACAATTCCTTGAGAAATTTACTAAGGAGAATGAAGACCCATAAGACGTCACGCGGACCTGGACACAAAATGAAGGCAAGATCAAAAAGGATAAAACGACTATGTATTCTACAACATCTATTTCTCCCCCTCATAGTTTTGCAGCAACCATGCTATGTAAAATGTTCGGCAAGACCGATAGTACCAAATTTTCCCCAGAATGGATGTCATTAATGGATGCAGCTGTAAACTTAACAATAATAAATTGGGCCTAAATTTTGTTTGATAATTTGGTGAAAGCTATTATGGAGTATAGGAGAAATAGGAGTATCTCTTCAAGGGTTTACCCTCCATTTTTCATGAGTGCCTATGTAATGGACACAATCTGTTTTGACTCCAAATTTCCTATCATGGGATGGAAGTGGACTATGCAAGACCTTCTTCTTATTCATATATATCATAAGAGTATGTGGGAGTCTCAATTTCACCCCCATTTTTACAAAATTTATCATGGAGTTATGATGCATATCCATAAACAAGTCTACAACAAAAATGCCCCTAGGTTTCCTAGAGAAGCTGAAGTAGATATCCTACTTGTAACCAGATGGTTTGGGGAGGAGACATTTACATATATCAGAGTATTTGGGAGCATTGCTTCACCGTATGTCCTCCCATACTATGTCCCTGACAAGTTAATGGCTAAGGAGATAGCCTACCAAACAACAAGGGAAGGTGGATTGAGCAAAGGATTGAAGGATCAGAAAAAGGCCATTTGGCCTACATTTCCATTGCAGTGTGATGCGTTTGCACTACACGATTTTGGACATGCATGCAAAGAAGAAAAGATTATGAATTATCTGAAGCTACCTACATTCCCAAGAAGACAATACGACCCAAATGGCACTGCCAAAGACTTCACTACTATGGTGAAAGTGAAACCATTCACCCATGAGGAATATGCCTTCAATGACCTCTTCCTACAAAAAGAGACATTTTTAGAAGTGAAGCATATGGTATCACTACTTTTTTCCCCAGATGATCTTGAGGCCTTCCGTGAATATAGAGAGAGGAGATTATTAAAGGTCCCACTAAACCTCTTACAAATTGAACCTATAAGGGAGTCAACTCCTAGTGTAAGCTTAGAGGAAATCTCTAGAGAAATTTCCAAAGAAAATTCCAAAGCAGAGTCCTAGGAGAAGTCTACTCATGAGTCAGAGCACTCAGAGAAACAGTCCCAAAATGGGGGCAGTGAAAACAAAACGTCCGAAAGGGACACAATCGACACTACAGAGAAAGCAGCCGAGAAAACCTCGGCGTAGAAACAGGCTGAAATTCACTCTACTTCCACTCAGTCGGCAAAACCCCCAATTATTGATTTAAAAAAATGAATGGGAGCATTTTAATAAGAAGCTCCATACAGATGAACAAGCATCTAAGGTATAGACTCCACAACACAGATCAACTCAAGAAGTTATAGTGGAGAAAACTATAGGCACTCAAGATGTGGAGCTCATTCCTGCCACCCCCACTTCTAAAATTGTTTTGAGAATTGAGGAAATTCCTCCCTTAGATGTGTTTTATAGCCCTACCCACAAAGTTGTCATTAAGAGGCAGAGGAAGAAAAGAAAGTTAGATGTTGTAGCTATTACCACTCCCGACAATGAACCAATGGACATTGTCTGGAAAGATTCGCCCATGGACCCATGTAAAAACCTTACGAGATTGTTGCAATTTGCAGAAGCCTGTGCCACGGAAACTACTGATAAAGTGACAGAGTTTCAAATTCTACTTAGAGAAAAGGAACATAAAATTATGTTGTTAGAAAAACAATTAGAGCAGGAAAAATCTAACCAACAAGCAGAGTTGCAAGTAGCCAAGCTCCGACATGAATTTGAACAGATGCAACTACAACATCAGGCCAGCCTAGCAGAAAGAGATGCGCGGATACAAGCCATGACAGATAATTATAAGGACAATCCGCAAATTTATCAATTTATAACAGAAACACTCAACCTTAACTCCCAATTAATGCACCAAAAGAAAGTTCTATGCCAGAAAATATCACAGATAAGTCCTTATTGTGAGATCACTGATAAGCTAACAAGCCAAGTCGTCGACATGAGGCTTGAGTATGATGAAATCTCAAATGATATTTCTGACTTTATCACCTGGCAGGAATCAGAAGATGGGAGGAAGGTTGATTTGACAAAATTGGAGGAATCACATAAAGAAATTCTATTTGTAGACTGGGATTCTTGGCTCAAGCAAGCAGAAAGGGCAACGACGATCGCGGCAGCATCAACAAACAGCGTCATTGAAACCATCAATGAAAATCTACATGGTTCCAACCTAGTTGTAGAATCCATACCAAGATTTCTTCCAAATGCCAAACAACTAGAGCAGTTGTGGAAACAAGCGACAAACGAAAGGGAGGAGGTAATTAGGCAAATGAGCAAGCTGAATTGGGAAGCATACTGGCAAAACTTTTTCAAACCATACAGCCAGTGGATGACCTTACGATGCTTAACCACCTCCATACAAAAAAAATTGCCAACACTCACAGACGTTATATTTACTGGGCAGTTGAAATTTGTGATCAATCAACCAACACAGCTCAAAGCAATGACAGATATATGCGATCTTAAGGGTCAAATGCAAAGGAGTTAGTCACTTTGTTTTATTTCTATTTTAGTTTCATTTTGCATAATCTGAGGAAGGTCGTTTAAACCTCCCCGTATTTTTTTGTAATAATCTATTTTAGGACCTATAGTTTAGTATTTAAACCCCTCTCAAGCATTTAGAGAGGTCCAGAAAATTTATCAAAAACATTCTTCAAAACATGCACTTTTGTACCTTTGAGGAGGTTCTGATGGAATGAATGGAACAGGATCTATTTTCTTTTTATATCTGGCATGTTCTACTGAAATTGCGTTTTTGTACTCTTAGATGGTGTTGGATTGATTGGAATTAGGTTGATATTGCTAAAACACATGAGAATAACTTATCACACATGGTACTTTTATCTTATGATTTTGTTTTATTCATGTATCAGGCAATAACTTTTCTTCAAATTGCTTTATGTATGAAAGTTTGAATCTCAGTTAGCATTATTGCACTTTTGTATGGTGTTGGCTTAAACTTTATGTTGAATATATGAACGATTCTATATGTGATATATCTTTCACAATCATTTTGGCTAACTATTTATCCAAAACGATTATTGTTTAAATGATTTCACTTCTTATTGCAGTTGAATGATCTTTATTACCAATTGTTATAGAACATTATTGTAGATCACATACTTTACTTTATTCTCAGGTATAGTTACAGTTAAATAGTGTTTAAACTAGGATATATGCATGTGTTCAAATAGTTTAGATTAGATTACACTTCGCTTAATCGTTCCCCCTGTCACACCATATATCACCCCATCAACACTATCAAAATCTCTTTTGGGAAACTGGTCCCATTATCCCCATTCGGAGCCACTACATCAAATGGAAAAGGAACTACCAACCAAGGTCTGGACTGCGTGGTTTTCCCCCATGTCGTAGCAATGATTTTCAAGGCTTCAACATTTTGTTGCTAGAAGGAGGGCCTAACTATGAATTGCAAGTAAATTCAAACCAACATGCCATTATAAGAGTAAAACTCCCTCACCCTCACCTCTGACTTCTTAATTGCATTCCAAATCTCCCAATCCCAAGCGAGAAGTTGTAAAGAAACCTTTAGAACCCACTACTAAAATCCCAAAGAAGCCAAATCATTCCTCTTCCATAGAAACCCCTAAAGTCCATCTCGAAAAGTGGCTACTAAAGTTCAATCCTGATAATGGCCTACTAGCTGAGGAATACATAAACATTTTTATGTTGTCCATTAACCTAAATGAAGCAGTAGAAGAAGATGCAGTTGTAAGATTATTTCCTTATACCTTACAAGGATCAACTGTTGGGTTGTGTTATATTCTTTCCACGACTAGCCTCCCTAGTTAACTGGGGGGTTAGAGGGGGGGCGGAGCCCCCTCCGCCCCCCCCTTCATTGCACCAATTGCGTAACGGGGGGGTCATAGGGGTACGATAGCCCCCCCTGTCTAGGGGGTTTGAGGGGGGCAGGTAGGCCCCCTCTACGGGGTCTGGGGCAGTGCCCCGTGGAAAAGTTTTTTGGACCCTATATTAGGTTGGGCGGACCTACCTATGGTTTTGTGCTGTGCATTTTTCGCACATGGTTTTGGACGCGATGGTTTTTGGTCCATGGATTTGGACTCAATGGTTTTCAGTCCACGGTATTGGATGCTTCGTCATGTATAAATATGTATTGTAACATTGAAAGGAACATAATGAAAAATCAATCTGGTAGTCCCGGTTTTGGGATCTAGGGAAAAATCTCTATGTATATGTTTTTTATGTGTTATGCTCTAGCATTGTTTATTTTCAGTGTTTTAGAATTCGTATGCAGGTAATTTATGTACGGGTTTAAAACCTACATCAACAGGATCAGTGTACTTTTCATTACCATCAAGTTCTATTAATAGTTGGGATGCCTTTCAAGAACAATTCTTAACCAAATTTGGAGATGACAGATCCACGGCTACCCTAATCCATGATCTCTCCAATTCGAAATCCGAACCTAAAGAACAAATCAAAGACTTCAATTCTCATTTCAATAAATTATTGAATAAAATACCAGCAGTACCCAAGCCCAGCGATGAAGTCCAAAATGAATGGTACATTTCTGCTCTCCCTTCAAACACAACTATTTTCATCGATAGAGCTGCCAAACCAACTTTGGCAGAAAACATGAAAGAAGCAATAGCTATAGAAAAACGAATTCTAGCCTTAGATAAGAAAAACACATTAGAAAAGCAAAAATCCAAGAAAGTGACTTTTAGGGATGAATCCAAGAAAAAACCACCTAAAGATCCTTTTGATCTTGAAGGTTTACAAAAAGTCCTCAAAACCATCTCCAATGAAATGGTTGATATCAAGAAACAAGTAGCAGAGACTTCCTCAAATAAATATTTAAGACCATATAAAAGGAATTCTTCCTCTAATCCTAAGCCTCAAAACGCTATATCAAATGTTGAATCGGATATGGAGGAAGATGAAGTCTCAACAACTGAAGAACAAATAGATGATGAAGAAGTGGTCGAATTACAAGGGGTATGGGATTTTATCCTTGCCAATGAAGAAATACAAGAAGCACTACCTTTTGCAACCTGAAGTAGAGGCCCTGTTGATTTGCCACAAACAAATTCAAAACAGAAGGCATCAACTCCAGCCCCCAAGGAAAAAACATTAGGTAAGAAATCTCCATCTAAATCTACTCAAAATACTCCTCCTCAATCAAATTATTCACCTCCAGATAAAACCCTGATAGTATCTGATGAAATGGAATATAACATTGTTGATGATATGGAAAAAACTATGGCGAACATTACCTTTCACGAGCTTAGAAATTTGAAACATTAGCAGAAGCTAATGCTCAAGGAACTCAAAGTAGTCCCTACTTCGCCTCTTCTTGTCATTGTAATCTTACAAGTTGCCCAAGAAATGGGAAGGCCCCCTAACACTTCACTAGACAGAGTTGATCTTACCGATATGGCTTTAATCGGAGGAAGATCTAAATCCCATACTCCTCCATTTCTGTTAACTTTTGAAATTTTCAATAAAAATTTACACAACTGTTTAGTTGATTCTGGAGCCTCATTTAACATTTTACCAAGAATAGTTTGTGCGAAATTGAATGTTCAGCCTCAAAAATCTGTTGTGTGCATTGTACAGTTAGACCACTCCCAAGTCGAAGTTATAGGGGAACTTAATCAAGTTACCATTAGACTTTCATAAAACCCTAAAGTGTGTCAAGTCATTGACATTCTTGTAGCTGATATTCCCGATTTCTACGGCTTAATCCTTAGTAGAGACTGGTCAGAAAAGCTCCATGGTTATTTTGCAACTGACTGGTCTCACATGTGGCTTCCCTATAATGGCAAGCCAAATCAAATAAAGGTTGATCGCGAAAAACTCCAGAAGTATATCGTTACAGAACTAGAAGGAGAGAATGAACTAGTTGCATCTAGCAACAATATCATCAGAAACTACTCAGTGGAATCATTCCAAGGAAATTTTGATGCAAATTTCACCTTTCTTCGAGAATTCTGTTGTATCACAAGTTGAAAACTTTTCTCAAACATATACTTCTAAGTGTATAAATTTTGTAGATAAACCTATAGTTAGCTCTTTATTTTGGAAATTATTTTTTGACGGATCTAAATCCAACGATGGAGCAGGAGAAGGATGCATATTAGTTAGACCAGAAGAGAAAAAAACTATGTTCGCATGTAGACTTGAATTTGATTACACAATCAACACTACTGAATATGAAGCGTTAGTTCAAGGCTTGTATAAAACCATCAGCCTTAATATCAAACACCTTCAAGTGTTTGGAGATTCAGAAATTGTGATAAAACAGGTAAGAAATACTATATGATGTTTGTTTGGACATTTGAAACATTATCAATCGTTAGACCAAGACCTTACTTATCACTTTACAACGTTTAATATTTCAATTATCCCAAGACTCTAAAATGCAAGCGTTGACCTTTTGGCTAATGTGGATTCCAAGCTCATTCCACCAGGATATTACAGTCTCGATCGTTTTTCTATTGAATTGATTTTTAGGCCTTCTATTCCCGACAATGTCACCAATTGGTGAGTCTTTAATAGCGATCCAGATATCATATAATCTTTTTGACATCAGAGGGCTCTTATGATGACCAGATAATTGATGAGGGTCAACATCACAACTAGCTTAAGCAATAAACAACTATGAATGCCATACCTAAGTCTATGGTTAAGTTGGAAGATTTATATGACCTTAAGGACAGATTCAAAAGACCCACCAACTCAAAACTTCAGAGTTCAACTCTGAGGTTTGAATTAGTTAATCTTGGAACTGACCTTAAAACTCAAAATATCAATATAGGCCTTGGTCTTACGTCAGATGAAAAATCAACCTTCATACATTTGTTGAAAAAATATAAGAATGTCTTTGCATGGAACTATGAAGATCTTAAAACATATGACACTTCTATAATTCAACATACCATTCCCATGACATCTAATGAAAAGCATGTGCAACAGAAATTGAGAAAGATCCATCCCAATTTAGAAAATCAGATTAAATCTGAATTAAACAAATTGTTGAAAGCCAAAATTATTTTCCTTGTCAAACATTCCAGGTGGGTCTCCAACCTTATCCTAGTCAGAAAAAAGAATGTTGATATTCGAATATGTATAGACTTTCGCAATCTCAACAAATCTTGTCAGAATGACAACTTTCCATTGCCTCCTATGGAACACATATTGCAAACAGTTGCAGGCTCATAACTAATGTCTTTCCTAGATGGAGTTTTAGGTTATAATCAGATTTTAGTACTTCCAGATGACCGGCTAAAAACTACATTCAGAACCAAATGGGGCACCTACGCTTATTAAAAGATGCCACTTGGATTAATCAATGTTGGTGCAACGTTTCAAAGAGCCATGGACATAGCTTTCAAAGGTTTAGTAAATAGATCAGTAGTAATCTATTTAAATGATATAACTGTATACTCTAAAAAGTGTAGTAAGCATCTAAGAGATTTAAAACAAATCTTTGAGCGTTGTCAGAGGTATGGAATTTTTCTTAATCCTAAGAAATCTTTATTTTGCGTTAAGTGAAGGAAAACTTCTTGGATTCATTGTATCCAAAGAAGGGATTCACATTGACCCTGATAGAATAAGAGAAATTTCATAAATTCCTTTACCTCATAACAAAAAATCTATGCAATCTTTCCTAGGTTAGATAAATTTTATCAAAATATTTGTCCCTGACTTTTCACAAATTGTTTTACCTCTTCAATCCATGATTAAGAAAAATTCTCTTTTTAAATGGGCACATACAGAACATGAAACCTTTAATCTGATTAAACAAGCAATCATAAATGCTCCCTCTTTAGAAACTCTGATTTTTTCTAATCATTTCATTGTATATACTTTTGCTTCCGAGAAATCATATGCATCTATATTAACACAGGTCAATGATGACAAAGTCGAAGCCCCAATTTATTTCCTTAGCTCCAATTTACAAGGGGCTGAATTGAACTATTCAGATGTTGAAAAAAAAGCTTTTGTTGTTCAAATCAACAAAACATTTCAGACATTTTCTCCTCAAAACCCACACCAAGTTAGTAGTTCCATTCTCAGCAATGAGAAATCTATTAATACAAAGGGATGTAGGTGAGAAAAGAGAAAATTGGGTAACAACACTACAAGAATATGACATTGAAATCAGACCAGCTAAAATTGTAAAAGGTCAAGGTTTTTGCATAATGTTAGCAGAAGCATCCAACTTATCAATGCTACAAGACTCAGGTGATGATATACAAGTTTACGAGGTAAGTATTAATGACATTGAATCTAGATATGTTGATATCATCTTTTATTTAAGAAATGGGTCTAGCCCTACACAACTAAGTTACAAGAGGAAAAGGGCTTTAAGGCCAAAAGCTAGACAATATCAAATCATCAATAATGTGTTATTTAGAATAAATTATGATTTTGTTTTACTTAGATGTCTTAAAAAATCTGAGGCAAAAAAGGTTTTGCAAAAACTCTATGATGGACCGGCTGGTGGACATTTTGGAGGGGACACAAACGCACATAAAATCCAGCATGTTGGCTATTATTGGCCAACCTTATTCAAGGGTACACATAGTGATGTAAGGAAATGTAAATTTTGTCAAACCGTTGTTGGGAGACAGAGGAAACCCGCATTACCATTGCAGCTAGTCAATATTGAACATCCATTTGAACAATGAGAACTGGACATAATAGGTGAGATTGTTCCTCATTCCTCTAAGCATCATAGATATATCCCTATAGCAACCGATTACTTCACAAAATGAGTGGAAGTCATTCAGTCATTCCACTTAAGGTAGCCAATTCTGAAAACATCATTGAATTAATCGATCAGTTTATTATTATCAGATTTGGTCCATCATCTACCCTTATGTTTCATAATGCATCTTATTTTTCAGGCAATAATATGACACAATTTTCTCTTAAAAGAGGCTTTAAACTTTAATACTCTACTAACTTTTATCCACAAGGAAATGGCTTAGCTAAATCTATAAACAAAAACCTCATAAGGATTATTAAACGAACCGTTGATCAAAGTCAGAAAAACTAGGATAAATCTTTAATATTTGCTCTATGGGCAAATCGATTAACTCAGAAGCCCTCAATAGGAACTTATCCTTTTAATTTGGCCTATGGGAAAGAAGGTGTCCTCCCTACAAATGTAGCTATTCCCTCTCTAGCCCTAGTTCAGTTTATTAAAGAAACTCCTTCCTCTTCTATGCAAGTGAGACAATTACAAATCCTTAAGCTCGAAGAAGAAAGGGAAAAGGCCAAAATTACACACGCACATCATCAACAGTTAGTCAAAGCTTCTTTTGATGCAAATTATGTAATTTCAAAATCCTTTCAGCTTGGAGACCTGGTATTGAAATGGGATAAAGCACATGAAGAAAAAGGTAAGCATACCAAGTTCTAACGAATGTGGCTTGGCCCATTTCAGATTGTGGAACAAATAGGCCCATCAACCTTTTCGTTGGAAGATTTATCAGGCAAGAGAGAATCTCTACCTATTAATGGGTAGATCCTAAAGAAATATTTTTCATAGAAGATAACCTCTTCTATTCCTTGTATATTATTTCCTTTGCTTTTTAGAAAAAAAAAAAAAGTTGAGTAGCATTTACTTTTGGCTTTACAAATAATATTCTCTTTTATATTTTGACTTTTTGCTTGTATAAATAGAGATTGTTAAGAAGATGATTTTTGCATTAGAAACATGGGTTAAGTTCTATTACTCTGAAATTGGTTGTTCCCTGTCGAAATTATTTGTCCTTTGCTAAAATCTTGACTTTATAAAGAAACCTTTTCTCTACCATCAGTCAAGAAAAGCATCTGTAACAAAACAAAGTCTCTCTACAGAGAAGTATCTTTAAACTCTATAATTGTCATCCAAAAACTCTTAAGAATTCAATGATTCTCCCCATCTAGTGAGCTTTCATTTTTTAAAGTGTAATTTTAAAATATGCTTAAACTTAAAGGATAAGAGGTCTCATCAAGAGACGGCTTACCTTGATCATAGGGACATAACTAGCTGACATTACCAATATCACATATCAAAACAAGGTAATGACTTGAGATTGTATCAATCAAAAGACAAGGGGTCTCATCAAGAGCCAGCTTGTTCAGTTAAGTTACAACCAAGTGAATGACATTATTAATTTTGGTCACCAAACCAAGACAATGGCCTTTAAGGAATAAAATGAAAAAAAAAATTAAGAAAGGAGAATTGTTTAGAAAATAATAAAAAGGACAACAAGTATATAAATCTGAACTTATTTCTAAAAATTGCATTCCTATCTAGATGGGATATTGAATCATTGTTGGTTAAAAGGTAACCATGTCGAGGCTATGGACGCCTACTGGCAACAGAGACTCTACCTATGACAATTGAGTACACCAAAAAGTTGATTTGTGAGAGTCCCCCTGTTTTTATCTTTAAAACCAAGTAATGACTGATGTAGACAAAGAAACTTTCATATTGAAAAGGATGATAGTTAGGTAGATGTTGTTTTTATTATTCAGAGCAATGTTACTAATCTTATATTTCATGTATTTTCATTTTTTAAACCACCTTTATTTTATAAGTTTTTAGAAATTTCAAAAAACTGTCAGAGATAACTGGTTCTTCCAAGTAAATTGTCAATTGTTGTGTTATTCAACAATCCCCCCATTTGTTAATATGTTGGGTCCCTATAATACTAGTGATTACCTCATTACTATTGTAGTGATACCCCTTATTAATATTTTTGTGCCCCTATTGTCCCCATATTGTTATTACTATGCCCCATAGAATCCCTCTATTGTT
>APFE030279372.1:128690-158463 GCA_000404065.3 Pinus taeda
TATATATAGAAAGGAGGTTTTGTCATTTGAATCATCGAAGAATTGTTCATTTATGTAATGTAAAGGAGGTTTCCCTCTCGAAGAGGCTGAATTCTAAGGCGTTGATCTATCTTTTCTATCTTTTCTTGCGCTGGTTTCATAACATAATATAATAGCTAATATTCTATTAATAAATGGGGACCCTTTTAAAATCCCTCCAAAAATAAGTTTAGCATTTAGGCATTTTTCTTGTTAATTTTTTGAATAAAACAAGATATCAAAATGAAACCCTTTAAAAAACTAGCAAATGTTCATCTTTTCGCATATCGCACGATCAAGCATGTTAAAAGCCTTTCTAACCACCAAAACTAGTGAAAAGAAATCAAATGAGATTACCACACTTAACCTCAAAACTATTAGATTTTTTCATTTGAACTAAGTCCTAAGGGATTTCTTATTAAAATAAGTCATGCATCGCATATCGCCACTTACAAAGGATGCACCTTCACAAACTATCTTCAACCATGCGATATGCAATATTGCGATGACACGATCTCCCTTATCGCATCGCATTGTGAACACTTAAGAGAGACCCGAAACCTTACCAACCATGCGATATTACGAAATGCGATTGAAGCCCGGAACCGATTGCTGACTATGTTATAAAAAAACACTCAAGTCCATGGCACAATAAAAGGAGATTTACAAAGAAAATCCTATCAAATAAGCTATGCTTCGAAAACAATAAAGAAGAGCCCACATTTCGCATCCCACAAAAACCAAAGGAACATTACAGAAAGCGCATAAACTCAATATGATAATGTGATTTGTGATATTGCATCGCAATCGCAAAATCGGCATTTTCGCAATTAAAAATCTCGCCACCCTAAAAAATTTCTTCCCGGCTTACGATGCAAAACATTAATGAGCAATAAAGCTAGGGATAAGAAACCATTAGTGGGCATTTAGTAAGGGTTAATGGCATTTATGTTTGAAAAGTAGTTCGACATGATACAATATCTTCTCACCTGCATTTAATAAAAACTCATTTCTTGTCACCTTTTCAAAGTTATCTGTATTATTCATTCTTATGTTCATTCTTATTTCTGTCTATCTGATAGCTTTTGCTTTGCTCCATTTTCAGGAAAAATCCACAGCAAGAGTCGTTGGAAGCAATGGAAAAGACGGGAAAGGCAGTCGTGTCTGAGAAATAAAAAATGACCCCTCTATTCTCTGATACTACGTGTAGCAGAGACGGAGGAACTTCAACGTGGGAGGCCATATATGATTTATTAAAAGAAGAGAAACCAAGACCTCTAGTAACAAAGGCCACAGTTGATGCTCATGTTTCCTCCGATGCCTCCATCTTCGAGACAACATGCTCATTTCTGCACTGCATAGTCGCAAGAGCAAAGATAATTTCATATTCAGATATGGTCAAGTGGATAATTGATCAGGTGGATGTCTCAGGCAGAGAATTCAAGAATAGCAGGTAGGAGGTTATGGGATCTTTTTCACCAGACAACCTGCGGCTTATGTACAATCTGCTAGAGCCACAAAATCTCTACAATAAACAGTTCCTTGAGAAATTCCTAAGGAGAATGAAGACCAACAGACGTCACGCGGACCTGGACACAAAATGAAGGAAAGATCAAAAAGGATAAAATGGGTATGTATTCTACAGCATCTATTTCTCCCCCTCATAGTTTTGCAGTAGCCATGCTATGTAGAATGTTCAGCAAGCCCGATAGTACCAAATTTTCCCCAGAATAGTTGCCATTAATAGATGAAGTTGTAAACACAACAATAATGAATTGGGCCCAAATTTTGTCTGATAATTTGGCGAAAGCTATTATTGGAGTATAGGAGAAAGAGGAGTATCTCTTCAAGGGTTTACCCTCCATTTTTCATGAGTTCCTATGTAATGGACGCAATCTGTTTTGGCTCCAAATTTCATATCATGGGATGGAAGTGGACTGTGCAAGACCCACTTCCTATCCATATATATCATAAGAGTATGTGGGAGTCTCAGTTTCACCCCCAGTTTTACAAAATTTGTTATGGAGTTATGTTGTCTATCTATAAACAAGTCTACAACAGAAATGCCCCTAGGTTTTCTAGAGAAGCTGAAGTAGATATCCTACCTGTAGCCAGATGGTTTGGGGAGGAGACATTTACATATATCAAAGTATTTGGGAACATTTATTCACTGCATGTCCTCCCATATTATGTCCCCGACAAGTTAATGGCTAGGGAGATAGCTTAGCAAACAGCAGGGGAAGGTGGGTTGAGCAAAGCATTACAGGATCAGAAAAAGGCCATTTGGCCTACAATTCCATTGCGATACGTTTTCACTACATGATTTTGGACATGCATGTAAAGAAGCAAAGATTATGAAGTCTTTGAAGCTACCTACATTCCCAGGAAGACAGTACGACCCAAACGACACTGCCAAAGACTTCACTACTATGGTGAAAGTGAAACCATTCACCCATGTGGAAGATGTCTTCGATGACCTCTTCCTACAAAAAGAGACATTTTCAGAAGTGAAGTATATGGCATCACTACTTTTTGCCCGAGATGATCTTAAGGCCTTCCGTGAATATAAAGAGAGGAAATTATTAAAGGTCCCATTGGACCTCTTACAAATTGAACCAATAAGGGAGCCAACTCCCAGTGTAAGCTTAGAGGAAAGCTCCAAAGAAAATTCTAAAGAAAACTCTGAGGCAGAGTCCCAGGAGAAGTCTACTCATGAGTCAGAGCACTCAGAGCAACAGTCCCAAAATGGGGGCAGTGAAAACAAAGAGTCCGAAAGGGACACAATCGGAACTACAGAGAAAGCAACCGAGCAAACCTCGATGAAGGAATAGGATGAAATTCACTCTACTTCCACTCAGTCGGAAAAACCCCCAGTTATTGATTTAGAAAAAGAATGGGAGCATTTTAATAAGAAGCTCCATACAGAAGAACAAACATCTGAGGTACAAACTCCACAGCACAGATCAACTCAAGAAGTTACAGTGGAGAAAATTGTAGGCACTCAAGATGTGGAACTCATTCCTGCCACCCCCACTTCTAAAATTGTTTTGAGAATTGAGGAAATTCCTCCCCTAGATGTGTTTTATAGCCCTACCCACAAAGTTGTCATCAAGAGGCAGGGAAGAAAAGAAATTTAGATGTTGCAGTTATTACCACTCCTGACAATGAACCAATGGACATTGTTTGGAAATATTCGCCCATGGACCCATCTGAAAACCTTACGAGACTGCCGCAATTTGCAGAAGCCTATGCCATGACAACTATTGATAAAGCGACAGAGGTCCAAATGCTGCTTAGAGAAAAGGAACATAAAATTATGTTGTTAGAGCAACAATTAGAGCAGGAAAATCTAACCAACAAGCAAAGTTGCAAGTAGCCAAGCTCCAGCAGGAATTTGAATAGATGCAAATACAACATCAGGCTAGCCTAGCATAAAGAGATGCACAGATACAAGCCATGACAGATAAGTATAAGGACAATCTACAAATTGATCAGTTTATAACAGAAGCACTTAGCCTTAACTCCCAATTAATGCACCAAAAGAATGTTCTATGCCAAAAAATCTCGCAGATAAGTCCTTATTGTGAGATTAGTGATAAGCTAACAAGCCAAATCGTTGACATGAGGCTTGAGTATGACGAAATCTCGAAAAGGATTTCTGACTTTATCACCTGGCAAGAATCAGAAGATGGGAGGAAGGTTGATTTGCCAAAACTGGAGGAATCACATAAAGAATTATATTTGCGGACTGGGATTCTCGACTTAAGCAAGCAGAAAGGGAAAAGGCTGTCGCGGCAGCAACAACAAACAACGCATTGAAACCATCAATGAAAATCTACATGGCGTCAACTTGGTTGCAGAATCCATACTAGAATTTCTTCCAAATGCCAAACAACTAGAACAACAGTGGAGACAGACGAAAAACGAAAGGGAGGAGGTAATCAGGCAAATGAGCAAGCTGAACTGGGAAGCATACTGGCAATACTTAGTCAAACCATACAACCAGTGGATGACCTTGCGATGCCTAACCACCTCCACACAAAAAATGGTGCCAGCACTCACGGACGCTATATTTACTCCGCAGTTGAAATCTGCGATCGGCCAACCAACACAACTCAAACCAATGACAAATATGTGTGATCTTAAGGATCAAATGCAAAGGGTTTAGTCACTTTGTTTTATTTCTATTTTAGTTTCATTTCGCATAATCTAAGGAAGGTCGTTTAAACCTCCTCAACTTTTTTTGTAATAACCTATTTTAGGACCTATACTTTAGTATTTAAACCCCTCTCACAGATTTAGAGAGGGCTCCAGAAATTTTATCAGAAACATTCTTCAAAACATGCACTTATGTACCTTTGAGGAGGTTCTGATGGAATGAATGGAATAAGATCTATTTTCTTTTAATATCTGACATGTTCTACTGAAATTGCACTTTTTGTACTCTTAAATGGTGTTGGATTGATAGGAATTAGGTCGATATTGTTGAAACACATGAGCAAAACTTATCACACATGGTACTTTTATCTTGTGATTTTGTTTTATTTATGTATCAGGAAATAAATTTTCTTCAAATTGTTTTATGTATGAAAATTTGAATCTCGGTTAGCATTATTGCACTTTTGTATGGTGTTGGCTTAAACTTTATGCTAAATACATGAACAATTCTATATGCGATATATCTTTTACAATCGTTTTGGCTAACTATTTATCCAAAACAATTATTGTTAACAGATTTCACTTCTTATTGCAGTTTAATGATCTTTGTTACCAATTTCTATAGAACATTATTGTAGATCGCATACTTTACTTTATTCTCGGGTATAGTTACAGTTAAATATTGTCTAAACTAGGATATATGAATGTGTTTAAATAGTTTAGATTAGATTACACTTAGCTTAATCATTCCCCCCGTCTCACCATATATCAACCCATCAACACTATCAAAATCTCTTTTGGGAAACTGGTCCCATTATCCCCAGTCGGAGCTACCAACCAAGGTTCAGACCAACTAGTTTTCCCCCATGTTGTAGCAACGATTTTCGAGGCTTCAACACCTTGCAAGCTTTGCCTCCTCGGAGGTGGAGCTTCTTGGCATATGACAAGAATTCGAGAATGTTTTTCAGATTATCAGGAAGAAAGAATGAATTTTCAGATCACCATGGGGAATAAGGAAAAGTGCACTCTAGTAGGAAGAGGTAGCATAGTTTTTCAACCCGAAGTAGGAGAACGACTTCGGGCAACCAATGTGTTGCATGTGTTGGGATTGGGGATGAAATTACTTTCCATATCTCAACTTCAAAACAAGGGCTATGATGTTTTCTTCATTAAGGAGAAAGTATATATCAAACACCCAAGTTGGAAAAAGAAGGCTTAGATTTGAATCAAACCGCTAGAATCACCAATGGCACTGATAAGCAGTAATGGAGACAAAGACTTGAATGAGCTATGGCACAGGGGGATGGGACACTTACACCATGGGGCTCTGAGAATGCTCAAGAAAACAGTATTAAGAGTTCCAGAACAAAGTACTGAACGAGATAATGTATGCAGAGGGTGCGCTATGGGCAAGTATGCCAAAGCTGCATTTTCCAAAAGTAACAATAGGGCAAAGAGTGTGCTAGGATTGATACACTCGGACATCTGCGAACCAATGTCCACAAAATTTCTTAGTAGTACTGAATACTTCGTCACCTTCATCGATGACCATTCCAGGAAGACTTGGATCTACTTTCTGAAAACCAAGGATGTGGTTTTCGGTTGATTCAAAGAGTTCAAGGCTCTAGTGGAGAATCTGACATGAAAGAAGATAAAAGTGTTGCGCTTGAATAATGGTGGATAGTATGTTGACAAGGACTTCAGCGATTTTTGCACTAAAGAAGACATCAAAAGAGAGTGGATAGCTCCCTACAATCCGAAGCAAAATGGAGTAGCAGAAAGGAAAAAAAAGACTATTGTGGAAGCAGCTAGGGCAATGATGTATGATCAGGATATGCCTAAATTCCTATGGGCAGAAGCATGTAGCACGACAGTTTATGTCCAGAATAGGACTTCTCACAGGGCATTGGGAAAAATCACTCCAAATAAGGTCTTCACTGGGAAGACACCTAAAGTCATTCATTTCAAGATATTTGGGAGTTTAGCATATTGTTGTATACCCGAAGAGAAGAGAAAGAAATTAGATCAAACTATTGAGAAAGGATACCTTGTGGGATATAGCGAGAATGCTAAGGCATATAGAGTCTATCTTCCACGGAGTAGGAAGGTAGTAGTTCGACGAGATGTAAAGTTCATGGAGGATAGAGCTTTCAAAAAATCCCGAGAAATGTCGTCCGAGGAGCAGTCGAAAGACGAGCCATTGGTCAGACCACTTCAACCAACGGAAACTGGTACCATAAATCCTCCTAAAGACAAGGTTTCAAAATAGGAGGAATCTCAGGAAGAAGAGGAGTTGATAGATGTACCTACTACCAGTGGAAGAACAATCCAGGAACTCTGATAGATTCTATGGGACGCAGAAGACTTCATTGGTGCACCCAGGAATAGTAAAAGGGAGCAAAGATCGCTAGACGGATACCAGGCCTTAGTAGCTCAGTTTGGGGAACCTTCTAGTTTTCAAGAGGTCGTTCAGCACCAAGTATGGGTGGATGCTATGGTGGAGGAATACAACTCTATAATGGTCAATGATGTCTGGGAAGTGGTACCTATGACTCTGGACAAATCAGTGGTAGGTTCGAGATGGATATACAAGGTCAAATATGCTACAAACGTCAATGTGGAGAAATACAAAGCCAAGTTCGTGGCTAAGGGGTATGCTCATAAGGAAGGGATAGACTACGAAGAAACCTTCGCCCCAGTAGCCAGGTATACTTATATTAGGACCGTGATATCTCTTGCAGCGGATATGCAGTGGGAGATTCATCATATGGATGTCAAGACGACATTCTTGAATGGGGTAATAGAAGAGGAAGTATACATCGAACAACCAGAAGGTTTTGAAACACATGAGAAGAAATCTCATGTATGCAAATTAAAGAAAGCCTTGTATGGGTTGAAACAGACACCTAGGGCATGGTACAGTCGAATTGATGGCTACTTGTAGAAGATGGGTGTTCGTCAAGAGTGACGCAAACCCTAATCTCTAGTATTTGGTTATAGATAATGAGCCTCTAATCCTAGTGTTATATGTGGATGATCTCTTCCTGACAGGATCATCCAGGCTCATCAAATGCTGCAAGAAGAACCTAGCCACATAGTTCGACATGAAGGATTTGGGACAGATGCACTATTTTCTAGGGTTGTAAGTTTGGCAGCAGAAGGCTGAGATCTTCCTGGGACAAGGGAGATATGCTACAGAAATCTTGAAGAGATTCAGGATGCAGGACCGTAGACCTATGGCTACTCCAGTTAGCACTCAGAATGAACCTCAAGGCTGAGAAGAGGCAATTCCAAGGTAACCAGAGACCAAAATTTTGATCTGACATCTAGCCCTGCCAGAGCAGAGAGGGCTCTCCCTTTGCCTACAAAATGTGGCTACGATAACTGAATCTTAGGCTCGCTATGAAGTACGGGGATTTGAATGAAAGTTGTGGGTCGAAAACAACAAGAGAAGGGATCATTGGGCTATGAAATCGAGGCTAGTTTCTACCGACAAACTTGGGGCAAAGTAAGCGCAATGTTTAGCCAGATTAAAGATATAATGAGAGAAGAAAAGTAGAAAAAGACCGTTGCCCTGCAGGCATCAATCAGGGAATGGATCTACAGTGGCAACTTTAGAAGAAAGAGAAGCACAGAGTTACTCAACAGAGCATCTAATAGAGGATGGGTTCTGAAAAGATAACCACTACATTAAACAACATAATCATTGTGAAAGGAGCATCGCACATGGATGGATTCCTAACACTTCCCTTAGAGAATGTTGTAACGAATTTAGCAGAAAAAACACAGCATGGAAATGAATTTACAAGAAAAACATGCTGCACATTAAACACCGTGATGGATCCCAAATCTAAAGGGCAGAAACTGCTCCATTAAAAATAATATTCAGAAACAAATTTACATAGTCCAAAGCCACTTTCCTCTGCTGAAAAATTTGAACCCTTTACACTCTGAAATTCATAAAATATATACAATTAGCTCATCCCTGTACTGAGTTGAGCTCAACCATCTCCCTAAAGATAAAAACAGTTACATTAAATTTGGACCGAATTTCTGAAAATAGGGGTCAAAGATGAACTCGTATCTCTTGAACCATAACACCTATTACAAAATTGAAAGAGATTTTTTTAGATAAGGTCATGTTTGAGAAAAACCTCTATCAAATTTTGGAAATTCGTTTCCAGTTTCTCGGAATCTGTGCCACAAAATAATCTCTAAAACAAGAAATCATTAAATATTTAAATCTGTAAAAATAGGTTGTAAAGATCTAGTCAAATATTCCAATTCATGACACCTGTGAATAAACTGAAAGAGGTTTTTGTTATATGGCTTGTGGTTGAAAAAAACCTCCTTGGATTTCTCAAAATTACTTTCCATCCTTTGTAAAATGGCGTTGCATTGCAATGGCTAAAACAGTAAAACAAATACAAAATTTGTTTTGTTTTAATGTAAGCTTCAAATATCACTGCATATCTCCCACATAGTAACACTTGTGCATAAACTGAAGGAGTTTTTTGTTATTTGGTATGTGATTGACAAAAACCTCTTTCACTTTTGTAAAATTCATGTCCATTACTTCAGAAACTGATTTTGTAGTAAACTTGTCCTTGTGTGCAGCAAATGACCTCAAAACATGCATAACCAAGAATCAATCATTCATTTCGATCATATCTTCTGATCTAGGAACCGATTTCGGGCGTGCAATATACCATTGGAAAGATATTTCCGAGTTTCTTCTGATGAAGATAATTAGGATATGATTTGCATTGAAACTCATGTGAAAAACATCTTTGAAAACCAGACATAGTAAGAGCCCATTTTGATCCTTGGTGACAGGCTGCGAACACTAGAGCTAACAACTCCAATGATCACCAACTGGAAGAAGATTGATGCATCAGAAGATAAAGATGTTGATCCCACCTTGTACAAGCAACTCATAGGGTCCCTGATGTATCTGGTCAACACTAGACCAGACATTTGTTACATTGTCAACACCCTCAGTCAATTCATGGTAGAACCTAAGAGGGCACACTGGGCAGCAGCCAAACAAGTTCTTAGGTATATACAACGAACAATCGAGCATGGACTATTGTACACCAGAGGTAATTACATGAGGCTGAGTGGGTTCACTGATGCAAATTGGGCTGGAAGTTCAGTAAATCGGAAAAGTACAACTGGGTACTATTTCAACATTGGATCAGGAATGACCTCATGGTGCAGTAGGAAACAAAAATTTGTGGCTCTAAGCTCAGCTGGAGCAGAATATATGGCAGCTAGCACAGCTTCGTGCGAAGCCATATGGCTTAGGAAATTGCTTGTGAATCTATTCAGGAGAAGGATGGAAGCAACTAGGATCATGTGTGATAATCAGAGTCGCATCAAGCTCTCTGAGAATCCAGTATTTCATGATCGATCAAAGCACATTGATATCAGGTGTCACTTTGTCACGGACTATGTCCAATGAGGGGCAGTACAGTTGAGGTACACTCCTACAGGAGAACAGGCGGCAGACATCCTCACCAAGGCTCTAGGAAGAACAAAGTTTGTTCATTTCAGGGAGAAGATGGGGATGGTAAAGAATTAATTTCAATAATGGATAAGTATCAGAAGTTGCAGTGGAGCAGTTTGCAGTGGTAGTGTTATGGGCAACATGATATTGCAAGTTGAGTGGGAGCTACAGTACAGGAGCAGCAGTGGCAGTGGCAATGTTATGGTCAACAGTACAGGAAGCAGCAATGCAGGGGATGTGAGGCAGCAAGCCTAGCATCAGCACAAGTACCAATGCGGAAGATCAGTGTGATGGTTCTATAGTGAAACATTGCTAGAGCACATTCCTCGCTAAAAGGGGGTGTTGATTTTTGGTAGCATCAGATGTGCTCTAGCCTTGAAAGTTTGAAGAGAGGCTAAGGCACATCCGATCTCCAAGACCTAGAAATCGTTTTGAGAAATTCCATCCGGGTGGAGTTATTAAAATAATTAATATTTTTAATGGGTTCATAAGTCTAAACTTAGTAAAATAAAAATATTAATGGATATTAATAAAGATAAAGATGAGAAGATTCTAAGAGACGAGGATCAAGTCTGTTTTAATCTTAGTCGTTGATTAGGGTCTTAGTCATTGATTAGGGACTTAATCTCGGTCGTTGATTCATCAACATGAAAAGTATAAGAGAAGACTTGAGGGTCATTTGGAGAGACAGCGACAGATATTCAATATCTCAAGGAAATTTAATTCTTAAGGAAGAGGAGATCAATTTCAGAGGGAGTTGCAGGGTGGAGGAAGAGGAGGGCTTCAACAGCAGGTAGTGATCAAGGAGGAGGTGACGCAGGGGTAGTGGAAGACAACGCAAAAAGAGAGATGCAGTCTAGAGGAGAGACGCAGGGCTTATGCACGCTGACTCAGAGGGACATAGAGCCACTCAGAACCACATTGGATCAATCAGAGTGACGCAAGGGTGACGCAGAAGTGGGAGCAAGGTCTCCAAAGTGTCAGATGGTCTCAGAGGGAAAATCTCAAGTGTTTTCTTTTAGTTTCTCTGTAAAATCATTCCTTGTAAAAGCAATTGTTGCTGAAGATTAATAAAGCCCTCATCTATTGCACCGGTTTTCCCGCATTGAGTTTTTTTGGGGGCAATTGTCCAAAAATAATTGTGTTGATGTGATTGATTCTTGTGCATGTAATTTTTTCTCTGCGTAATTGTGTGATAACTGCAGTAGAATTTATTTTAATATTTGCTGAAGGAATTTCGAAAATATAATAATAAGTAGGTGAAATAAATCAGTTGTTGCAGTGATAGAATTTCAATTTAGAAATTTCACAGTTGGAGTTGTTGAGATAGAAGCCAGATCAGTTGTAGAGGGAGACAAGGGTGTCTCCAAATTATTTTGCTAGTAGATATCTGGGGGTTTTCCAGTTAAGAAACCAGTTGTAATCATTCTCTCAAATTGTTGCATAATAATAAATCCCCCATTTGCTACACCACTTTTCCCTTTAGTATTTTTTTGGGGACTATTGTCCAAAAACAATAGTGTCATTATTTTGTGTGTGTGCATCTATTTCTGAGTTCCGCATTTTTATTTCTGCAGTGTACTTTTATTGTGAAGAATTGCAATGTGGTTTATTCACTATTTTTCATTAACAACTTAACATAATACAAATAGATTATATTCAGTTAGAAGAATAATATCCAGTGAATGTAGTTCAAGGAATTTTCACATATAGTAGAGGAGGTGTATTTGCAACGACCAAAAGGGTTCATGGAGAAAGGAAGAGAACATTTGGTGTGTAGACTTTTTAGGGCATTGTATGGGAAAAAGAAAGCTCTACAAGCTTAGTAGATAAATATTAATCGACATCTTTGATCAAGAGGTTTCAAGCACAACCCTTCAAATCCAAGTTGAAGCATGAAAATGGTGAGATAGTGATTGTTGTTGTTTATGTCAAAGAAGGAAAACTTAATTTCATAAACAAAACATGGTAAAAACCTGATAGTGTGTCAAGGAAACCACCACAAGGCAAGGGATTGGAATACTTTTATTAATCAAGGTCAAGTAATGACTCTCCAACACAATTTCCTCTTAGGCTACAACATTTTAATCAATAGGCATTGTTACAAACTATATATCATTACACAGCTGCCTAATCGGTAAAACAAGACTTAGGTAAAAAAATACATTTACATAAGCCTTTAATTGTTGTCATTTTTAACAAGTAAAAGAATGATTGCATAGTGCATTTTATATTACAGAGCTAGATTTACTTCATTGTTGTCTTGGCTTGGAAGTTTGCCAACAAGAGGACGGTACTTTTTGGCAACTTAGACAAATTCCAATCATGGGACTAGATTCCTCTTTACGAGAGGACCAATTTTGATTATGGAAGCACTCAATTTGGACAAGAGAAAGTGTATATTTGAGGAAACGCCCACATGTGCACAAAAGGACAAGTCAGCCCAAAAGAGAAATTGCACATTTTGAGATGGCCATAAATACAAGTCAAATGAACCTCATTTGGACATCATCATGATCATTCTTATTTATTTGGTTTGACTCACACAGGTTTGAGATGGTTCGCAAAAGTTCGCTCACATAGGTCTGAGATTGCAGGGTCTGAAGCTCGCACATGTGTTTCGGGTTTTGGTTTATAGTTGTAGGCATGCTTCAAGCAAATTTCAGTTGCAACCGCAGGCTCACAGGCTCATGTGTACGGTTGCAGGGTTTCAGCCGCACACACATCACTCCTTGTGTGTGGTTGGAAGCTAGGGTTTGAATTTTATAGTTGACCACAGATTTCGCCAGTTGACCGCAGACAATGACAGTTGATCGCAAGTTTCTGAATCAGGGTTTTGATTATTAGTATTGATGGGTTCATCTCTTGGATGTTGATTAGTTGATTTTGCTGGATAGTTTTGTGGTTGAAGATATGGATCATTGTACTTTCTCTTTGCTGAAATATTCAATGACAACTAATAAGAAGAATAATTTGAAAGGGTTTTCCTGTAGTGTGTTTTTCCCTAGTCTCCGACCAATCTCGGTGTCTCTATGTGTGAATGTTTTTCTTCTATTGTTCATTTATGTTCCGTTAATATTGTTCTTTCTATATAATTGCATATGTCGATGAATAATGTGGTTAATCTTAATAATGTTATGATGCTATGGGGTGAATTTAATATGTATTTGAAGAACAATTATCAAAAGCAAAGAACAATATATCCCTAAGAAATGTTAACACTTTCATGTCATAGACCAAGTATGCAAGGGAATTGTTGGATAGATTTCATATGGCTGATTAGAATCTTGCTTCCCTCTTGAAGTGGGCTTCAAAATATCAAATGAAAATTGTTCAAGATCTGTTGACAGACCCTTTCTCGACAATTGGTTAGCAGCCTTATATATCTTGCTAATAACAAAGCTGAGTTAAGTTTTGCAATTGTATTAGTAGTTTAGTTCATCACTGCACCTAAGAAGAATCATCAAAAAGTTGTGAAGTCCTAAGCTATGTGAAGGGGACTTTCAAGTTTGGTCTCAAATTTAATCAAAATGAGAAATTTTAGCTAGTGAACTTCACTGATTCCAATTGCGCAGGAAGAGTAGATGATAACAAAGTTAATTCTGAGTATATGTTCATCCTTCGTGAAATTCCAATTTCTCATAATGGTACAAAACAAGCCACTTTTGCATTGTCTTATGTTGATTTGGGGTAGCATCGGATGTGCTCTAGCCATGAAAATTGGTGGAGAGGCTAAAGCACATGAGATCTCCAAGACCCAGAAATGGTTTGGACAGATTGTACCTGGTTTGGGAGATATTAAAATAATCAATATTTTTAATGGAGTTCCTATGTCTAAACTTAGGAAAAATAAAATATTAAAGGGTATTAATATAAAACTGAGTTGGAAGGTTCCAAAAGTCATGGATCAAGCCAAATCTAATCTTAGTCGTTGATTAGAGATTTAATCTCGACCGTTGATGGACCAACTATTGATTTTGGGTAGCATCGGATGTGTTATAGCCACGAAATTTGGTGGAGAAGTTGGGGCACATTTGATCTCCAATACCCAAAAAGGGTTTGGGCAGATTCTTAACAATTCAGGAGATATTAAAATAATTAATATTTTTAATGGATTCCCTAAGTCTAAACTTAGATAAATTAAAATATTAATGTGGATTAATATAAAACTGTGTTAAAATGGTCCAAAAGACATGGATCAAGCCAGATCTAATCTTAGTCGTTGATTAGTGACTTAATTTCGGTCGTTGATATGTCAGCGAGAAAAGTATAAGAGGAGGCTTGAAAGTCATTTGGAGAATACACTAGAGTGATCAGTCATTCTATCCTTTAGAATGGGGTTTGCTAAGTTAGATAGAATCAATTATTGGAGTTGCAGCTGAGGGGCATTGAGTATAGAGAGACAGAGAGGCAGAGATAGTGTCGGAAGAGCAGCGTAGTAGCCAGAGAGTGTGACGGAGTAGCAGTCAGGGCTCACGCAGAGGCCTAAGAGCTACACAGAGCCTCAGAGGGGCCAACGTTGCTAACGCAAAGTGCCAAAAAGCTGACGCAGGGCCTCATAAGGCTGACGTAGACCCATTCAGGGTGATGCAGGGCCAGCGCTGGGCAGAGAGGGGCTGATGCAGTCCAGAAAGGCGGACATTGGGGTTTCTGGGGTAGATTGGTGCTGAGGCGCTATGGGAAGGTTTATCCAGGGTTTCAGCCGAGACATTTGTCTCAAACTAAGAGGTATTACTACCAAGGAAATTCTCTCTTGGGTAAGCCGGATTTGCCACCCAAATTGTACTCTAATATTGCTTAATAAGAAAACCCTCAAATAGCTGCACCGATTTTCCCACATTGGGTTTTTCTAGGGACATTGGTCCAAAAATAACAGTGTCATTTGGTGTGATTGTTTTTGTTTCCTTCAGTTGTTGATCTGTAATATGTTGAGCATGCACTAGTATTTATTTCAGTATTTACACTGTAAATAACTTGTTAAGTAATGGAACAAGTCGGTAGGAATAAATCAAATAAAGTGCATGGAGGGTTTCTAACTGGTAGACTTAGAAACTTCAACATGGTATCAGAGCGTGATTGCAAATCACAGGAGAACTGAGGACATCAGCCAAGCAGAGCAATAGCAGCAG
This sequence comes from Pinus taeda, assembly GCA_000404065.3. Classification (NCBI taxonomy): domain Eukaryota; kingdom Viridiplantae; phylum Streptophyta; class Pinopsida; order Pinales; family Pinaceae; genus Pinus; species Pinus taeda. The sequence continues at coordinate 143,505 of APFE030279372.1, forward strand.
AAAACAGTTGTCCCTAGGTGATAGAAGATGTTTCTAGCAGAGCAACAACAAGGGAAGGGTGACGCAGTGCCTGTGTTATCAAGAGTGAGCCAGGAAGAGGTAGCGGAGAGGCTAAGGAAGGCAAAGGGAGCCTCACGCAGAGCCACGCAGAAGCTAGGAGGGCTAACACAGTTGGCTGAGGAGGTCAAGTTTCCGGTGTCAGGATTGCACAGAGCCTAGGAGCTCTCACCTTCAAGTTGCTGGGGTTTAGAAGGTTGTGGGAACATTGTAGAGTGGAGCCAATGAGGTACTATAGTCAGAACAGTACCTGACAGGGCAAGGCCAAGAGGAGGGAGTTGCTATCGAGGGTTTCTAGCCAAGAAACCCGGATCAGTGGTGCAGTTGCACAAACAATCTGAGTAGGGGACATCTCGACATCGGCAGAAGGATTTCCAGGAGGGAAATCGAGACTCAGAGGGAGTCAGATTGAGAACTTCCTGGAGGGAAGTAGAAGAGCATCATGGTACTACACGGAGTAAGAGGCCACGACAAACTGGACAGGGTGTCGAACTTCGCAATATGGAAGGCCAGAATCTTATCCATACTTGACAGAGATCGTGTCAAGCACGTTGCCTTGAAGATGATAGCTATCCCAGTCGACCCAGCTGAGAATGATAGGTATGAGGAGGCAATGGCATGAGCCAAGAGCATCATCCTTGATGGGGTCAAGTACCATGTAGTACCACCCATTGCCGAGAAGGAAACAACATATGAGATGTGGGAGGCCCTAAAGAAATTGTACCAACATACTTTTGTGCAAAGAAGGATGTTACTTGAGAATCAACTAAGATCGTATCAGATAAAGCGAGAATTTATTGACACCTTTCTCGGAGGACTGAATGAGATCCGAGATCAGTTGACTACCATAGAAGCCACGTCGGATCAGGAACTGATGGTGAGGACAACCCTGAATGATGTCTCAGAAGACTAGGAGGTATTTGTCCAAAGTATACTGGGTAGAGGGACACTTCCACCTTGGGATGAGATGTGGGCGGCTCTTCACTAGGAAGAGATTAGATGATAGTCAAAGGCAGGAAGCAATAGTAAGGGGATCAAAGTCAAGCAGGAGGAGGAAGATGTTGCCCTAACATCTGAGGGAAAGCAGGAAAAGCAGAAGAAGAAGGATCTCTCCAAGATAAAGTGCTTCCACTATGGGGAGCTGGGTCATTATGCAACCGAGTGTCCAAGGAAGAAGAGTAAGGGAGATTATTCCGAGACTAAGGTAGCGCTAGCAAGGGCAAAGAAGGAAGTGTTGACAGACAATGACTGTGTCATGAGTGCACACGCACCACTTAAGCGGAAGTGGGGAGACATCGAGCTGTAGTCAGGAGGACTACAGGCAATGAGGGGCAGGATCCTCGAGGTACCCAGCCTCTTGGATTAGACCTTGCTACGGGAGCCCCGAAGAGGAGTAGCAGGACTGGCAGATGTGGGTAGAGATGGATGCGAATGAAGCGGCAGAGAGAGCTACAGTGCAGAATTCCAGAGACAATGCGAGGCTAAGAGGTTGCAGCAGTGCGAGAGTCATAGGAGTGTTGCACCAGTGCAGGATGGCACAAAGAGGGGTGCAACAGTGCGAGATACAAGGAGTTGTTGCAGCAGCACAGAGGTCAGAGAGGGAGCACTTGTCAGCGGCAGAGGGAGCTTCAACATTAAGAGGGTCTCTAGCCCAACAGAGAGGTCAGAGTTGGGAGATCAGTTACTTACTTCTCAGTAACTAAGTTGCAGTGCAGTAATGGGCAACACGATACAGCATGATGAGAGTTGTAGTGCAGATGTAGTGTTGGGAGAAAGGATCAACAACAGCATGGATGCAGAGGGCGTTGTCGTACAGATGCAGCAGTGGCAATAGCAGAACCATGGGCAGTAGTACAGGATACAACAATGCAGAGGATGGTGGGCAGCAGGCCTAGCATCAGCACAGGGACCAATGTTGGATGATCAGAGTAATACTCATTGAGGAGTATTGCTAGAGCACAGTCCTCACTAAGAGGGAGTGTTGATTTGGGGTAGCATCAAATGTGCCCTAGCCATGAAATTTGGTGGAGAGGTTGGTGCACATAAGATCTCCAATATCCAGAAAGGGTTTTAGCAGATTTTAAACAGTTCATGAGATATTAGAATAATTAATATTTTTAATGGAGTACCTAAGTCTAAACTTAGGGAAATTAAAATATTAATGTGGATTAATATAAAACTGTGTTAGAATGGTCCAAAAGACATGGATCAAGCCAGATCTAATCTTAGCCATTGATTAGGGACTTAATCTCGGCCGTTGATATGTCAACGAGAAAAGTATAAGAGGAGGCTTGAGGGTCATTTGGAGAATACACCCGAGCATTCAGTCATTCTATTCTTTAGAGCGGGGTTTGCTAAGAGAGATGGAATCAGTGATCGAAGTTGTAGCTGAGGGGCATTGAGTACAGAGAGATAGAGAGGCAGAGATAGTGTCGGAAGAACAGTGCAGTAGCCAGAGAGAGTGACGCAGTAGCAGCCAGGGCTCATGCAGAGGTAGCCAAGAGCTGCGCAGAGCCTCAGAGAGGCCAACATTGCTGACGCAGAGGGCCAAAAGGCTGACGCAGGGCCTCCTAAGGCTGATGCAGACCCATTCAAGGTGACGTAGGGCCAGCGTTGTGCAGAGAGGGGCTAACGCAGTCCAGAAAGGCAAACACTGGGGTTTTTAGGGCAGATTGGTGCTAAGGAGCTGCCGTAAGGTTCATCCAGGGTTTCAGCCCGGACATTTGTCTCAAACTGAGAGTTATTACTGCCAAGGAAATTTTTTGTTGGGTAAGCCGGATTTGGAACCCAGATTGTACTTGGATATTGCTTAATAAAAAAACCCTCAAATAGCTGCACCGGTTTTTCCACATTGGGTTTTTCCGGGGACATTGGTCCAAAAATAACAGTGTTATTTTGTGTGATTGTTTATGTTTCCTTCAATTGTTGATCTGTAACATGTTGAGCATGCACTACTGTTTATTTTCAATATTTACATTGTAAATAACTTGTTAAGTAAGGGAACAAGTAGGTAGGAATAAATCAAATAAAGTGCAAGGAGGGTTTCTAACTGGTAGAGTTAGAAACTTCAACACCAACGAGAAAATTATAAGAAGAGGCTTGAGGGTCAGTTGGAGAATACACTGAGGGAGACCAGTCAGTTCGATTTCTGGAGCGAGGTTAGCTAAGAAATTTGAACTAGTGGTCTGGAGAGCAGCAGGAGGCAGCGAGTATGTAACAGAGAGTCGAGAACAGCACCAGAAGACTAGCGCAGAGGTTGGAGAGGCAGAGGTAGAGCCTCAGGCAGATACAGAGGCAGTAGACTGCGCAGTCACTGGAGGGCCTACGTGGGGACATAGAGAGGCCAAGTGCTAATGCAAAGAGGCAGGAGTTGACGCGAAGCATTTGGGAGCTACGCAGAGGTCAGCTAGGCTGACGCTGAGACTGGGAGAAGTGTTGGAGAATTTTCTCTCTGTTGGGTAAGCTAGTTTGGCACCTAGTTGTACTGAAGAATTGCTAAATAATAAAATCCTCCCTTGCTGCACCGGTTTTCCCACATTGGGTCCGGGGACTGTTGTCCAAAATATCTGTGTCGATGTGTTGATCTTGTGCATGTGTTTGTTTCTGTATTATGGTGTGATATCTGTAACAAAATTTATTTTAATGTTTACTGAAGGATTTCATAAATAACTTATTGGAAAATAAGTAGGTAAAATAAATCAGTTGTTTTAGTGATAGAATTTTCACATGATATCAAAGCAAGTAATCAGAGACATGAAGGGGAAATCAATTATGGGTCGAGACCATGATGCAGAGGCATCTACGTCAAAAAACTCGCATAGATTTTCAAAAAATTGCACAAGAGAAAGTGATTTCGATTTCTCTATGTTGGCTTCCACATTGGAAGAAGAAGTGGCTTGTGTGATTATCTCTCATCAGCAGATATGTGGTATAGACAGTGGAGCCTCTTGGCATATGACGAGAATCCGGAAATGTTTCTTAGATTATCGGGAGGAGAAGATGAACTTTCAGATCACCATGGAGAACAGGGCAAAGTGTACTTTAGTAGGGAGGGGTACCATAGTTTTTCAAATATAAACGGGAGAGAGGTTTCGTGCTACCAGTGTGTTGCATGTACCAGGATTGGGGATGAACTTCCTTTCCGTGTCGCAACTTCAAGGCAAAGGCTATGACGTTTTCTTCATCAAGGAGAAAGTATACGTCAAACATCCGAGCTAGAAAAAGAAAGTATTGATCGGGATCAAAAGTAACAGGTTGTACAGACTACAACTAGAATCACCAATGGCACTAATAGGCAGTCATGGAGACAAGGATTTGAATGAACTATGGCACAGAAGAATGGGACATTTTCACCATGGGGCTCTGAGAATTCTCAGGAGCACTGTAACAGGAGTTACGAATCTTAGTACGGAACGAGATGATGTATGCAAAGGATGTGTTCTAGGAAAGTATGCCAAAGCAGCATTTCCTAGAAGTAAAAACAAGGCCAAGAGTGTACTAAGATTGATACACTCAGATATCTACGGACCCATATCCACTAAATCTCTTAGTGGTGCTGAGTACTTCCTCACCTTCATTGATGACCACTCAAGGAAAACTTGGATTTATTTTCTAAAAACCAAGGACGAGGTTTTCTATCGATTCAAAGAGTTCAAGGCTCTGGTGGAGAACCTGACTGGGAAGAAAATAAAAGTTTTGCACTCAGATAATGGTGGAGATTATGTTGATAAGGACTTCACTGAATTTTGCACTAAGGAGGGCATCATAAGAGAGTGGACAGCTCCTTACAATCTGGAGCATAATGGAGTAGCAGAAAGAAAGAACAGGGCTATTGTAGAAGCAGTTAGGTCCATGATGTATGATCAGGATATGCCAAAATTCTTGTGGGCAGAAGCATGCAACACAATAGTCTATGTTCAGAATATAACTCTTCATCGGGCATTGGGCAAGATTACTCCAGATAAAGTATTCACAGGGAATACGCCTGAAGTCAATCATTTCAGGATATTTGGGAGCTATGCATATTGCCGCATACCCAAGGAAAAGAGGAAGAAGATGGATCAAACTGCAGAGAAGGGATATCTAGTGGGATATAGTGAGAACGCTAAGGCATACAGAAGCTATCTTACAAGGAGCAAGAAAGTAGTAGTTTGACAAGATGTGAAGTTCATGGAGGAGAGAGCTTTCAAAAAATCTCGAGAAATGCCTTCCGAGGAGCAGTCAAAAGAGGCACTGTTGGTCAAACCTCTTCAACCAACGAAAGAAAATAATTCTTCCTCAGGTCAGGAAGAATCACGGGATGAAAAGGAGCTAACAAAAGCCCCTGCTGGCAGAGGAAGAACAAGCAGGGAACTTCGTCAGATTCTGTGAGATGCAGAAGACACATCGATGCGCTAAGGAACAATGAGAGGGAGCAAAAACAACCAAATAGATATCAGGCATTAGTAGCTTAGGATGGGAAGCCTGCAGGTTTTCAAGAGGCAACTCAACATCAAGTTTGGCTGGATCGATGGTAGAGGAGTACAACTCCATAATGGTGAACGATGTATGGAAGGTAGTGCCAAGGCCTCAAGATAGATTAGTTGTAGGTTCGAGATGGATCTACAAGATCAAATACATTGCACGGCAGTGTTGAGAAATACAAAGCCAGATTTGTGGCTAAGGGGTATGCTCAGAAGGAAGGAATTGACTACAAAGAGACCTTCACTACGGTAGCCAGGTATACATCTATTAGAACCATGATATCTCTTGCAGCACAGATGGGGTGGGAAATTCATCAGATGGATGTCAAAATGGCATTTTTGAAGGGAGTGATAGAAGAAGAGATATACATTGAACAACCAAAGGGCTTTGAGACACATGAGAAGAATTTTTATGTATGTAGATTGAAGAAAGCCTTGTATGGGTTGAAACAGGGACCTAGAGCATGGTATGGTTGAATCGATGGCTTCTTGCAGAAAATGGGATTTGTCAAGAGTGACATAGATCCAAATCTCTACTATCTGGTTGTAGAGAATGAGCCTCTAATCTTGGTATTATATGTGGATGATCTCTTTCTGACATGATCATCTAGGCTCATAGGGGACTGCAAGAAGAATCTAACCACAGAATTCAACATGAAGGTTTTGGGACGAATGCATTATTTCCTGGGTTTGGAAGTTTGGCAGCAAATGGGGGAGATCTTCCTTGGGCAAGGGAGATATGCTACAGAAATCCTGAAGAGATTCAGGATGGAGGACTGTAGACCCATGGCTACTCCAATGATAACCAACTGGAAGAAGATTGATGCATCAGAAGACAAGGATGTTGATCCCACCTTAAACAGCCAGCTCATAGGGTCCCTGATATATCTAGTCAATGCCAGGCTAGACATTTGCTACGCTGTCAACACCCTCAGTCAGTTCATGGTGGAGCTGAAGAGGGCGCACTGGGCAGCAGCCAAACATGTTCTCAGGTATTTATAGGGAACAATCGATTATGGACTCTTGTACACCAGGAGTAAGGATATTCGATTGAGTGGATTTACTGATGCAGATTGGGCAAGAAGTTTAGTGGATCGTAAAAGTACCTCTAGGTACTGTTTCAACATTGGATCAGGAATGACCTCTTGGTGTAGTAGGAAACAGAAATTCGTGGCTCTGAGCTCAGTTGAGGCAGAATATATGGCTGCGAGCACAACTTCGTGTGAGGCCATATCACTTAGAAAATTGCTTGTGAACCTATTCAGAAGAAAGATGGAGGCAACCAGGATCATGTGCGATAATCAGAGTTGCATCAAGCTCTCTTAGAATCCAGTGTTTCATGATCGGTCAAAGCATATTGATATCCGGTGTCACTTTGTCAGAGACTGTGTCCAACGAGGAGCTGTAGAGTTAAGCTACACTCCTACAGGAGAACAGGTGGCAGACATCCTCACCAAGGCCCTTGGAAGAACAAAGTTTGATTACTTCAAGGAAAAGATGGGGATGATAAAGAATCCATTTTAGTAGCAGAAATGGGGGTGATGTTGTCGTGCAGTAGCATTCAGCAGTAGCACGATGCAGCATGATGAGAAGAGGATGCAGTGTTGGGAAGAAGGACCAGCAGCAGCACGGATGCACAGGGAGTTGCAATGCAGATGCAGTGTTAGGAGAGAGGACCAGCAGCAGCATGGATGCAGAGGGAGTTGCCATACAAATGCAGCAGTGGCAGAAGCAGAGTCATGGGTAGCAGTGCAAAGGATGTTGGGCAGGAAGGCCTGGCATCAGCACAGGTACCGATGCCGGATAATCAAAGTGATGCTCAGTGAGGAGTATTGCTAGAGCACAGTCCTCGCGAAAAGGGAGTGTTGATTTGGGGTAGCATCGGATGTTCTCTAGCCATGAAAATTGGTGGAGAGGCTAAAGCACATGAGATCTCCAAGACCCAGAAATGGTTTGGACAAATTGTACCCGGTTTGGGAGATATTAAAATAATTAATATTTTTAATGGAGTTCCTAAGTTTAAACTTCGGAAAAATAAAATATTAATGAGTATTAATATAAAACTGGATTAGAAGGTTCCAAAAGTCATGGATCAAGCCAAATCTAATATTGGCCGTTGATTAGAGATTTAATCTCGGTCGTTGATGGACCAACGAGAAAAGTATAAGAAGAGGTTTAGGGTCAGTTGGAGAATACATTGAGGGAGATCAGTCAATTCGATTTCTAGAGCGGAGTTAGCTAAGAAATTCGAACTAGTGGTTTGGAGAGCAGCAGGAGGCAGCTAGTACGTAACAGGGAGTCGGGATCAGCACCAGAAGACTAGCGCAGAGGTTGGAGAGGCAGACGCAGAGCCTCTCAGGCAGACGCAAAGGCAACAAGTTGCGCAGTCACTAGAGGGCCTGTGTGGGTGACGCAGAGAGGCCCAGTGCTGACATGAAGAGGCAGGGGCTGATGCAGAGGGTCTGGGAGCTACGCAGAGGTCAGCCAGGCTAATGCTAAGACTGGGAGAAGTGTTGGAGAATTTTCTTTCTGTTGGGTAAGCCAATTTGGCACCTAGTTGTACTGAAGAATTGTTGAATAATAAAATCCTCCCTTGCTGCACCAGTTTTCCCACATTGGGTTTTTCCAGGGACTGTTGTCCAAAATATCTATGTCGATGTGTTGATCTTGTGCATGTGTTTGTTTCTGTATTATGGTGTGATATCTGCAACAGAATTTATTTTAATGTTTACTAAAGGATTTTCATAAATAACTTATTGGAAAATAAGTAGGTAAAATAAATCAATTGTTGCAGTGATAGAATTTTCACATCTTCTACAAAGGCAGAGTACAAAGCAGCTTCCAGAGCATTGAGAGAAGCAGTATGTTTGAGGTTACTTGGTGATTTGAAAATTGAATCCATAGTGCATTAAAAATGACAAAGAATCCTGTTTATCATGCTCATACCAAGCCATGGAAGTACATCACCATTATATTCAACAAATAGGAAAAGATTGTACGATTTTAATTTATTGTCCCACTTTGGAGCAGGTTACAGAAATTCTCACTAAGGTACTCTCCAAAGACAAGCTTGAAAAGTTCAGATCACTTATGTTTGTAAGCCACAAAAATGGTCATTAAGAGGTGTTAGATATAGTTTCACAAATGTCCATTTATAGACTTTCTTTCAGATTGATAACTTAGTTTAAAAAGTCATTTTCATTTGCGTAACTGATTATATTCTGTGAAGCAATTTTACAAGATCCTACATGTATTTAATAAGAGCATTAATGAGAGAGAGGGAGTCATTGTTGTATCATTCCACTGTGCCGTACATTATTATTGTTTTCTCTTTTTTGCTCCTCTACATTTTACAGATTCTCATATAGCAGAAATAGTTGACCACTAGACAAACTTTGCAAATTCACAGGCCAATAAATGTTACAACTGAAGATACAATGAATTCCTATAGTCTGATGTTTTCAACTACAAAAGCTATGCTTTGAATCAAGACAATGATTATAATTAAGATTTTGTCTTGCCTGCCAATACAAAATGAGTAGAATTGAGACAGACTTCCCCTTTAGCTGAGAATTGTAGTCATATATTCTTCTCATCCGTAACCATGGCAGATGGAAGAGGTGGGCGTAATGCTAGGTATATTGTAGGTCCAAGATATGGAACCAATGTTAATGGCAATAACCAATATCCTTTATTAAACCTGTGAAAGAGAGAGTACTAAATATTAAATCATCCCAAATTGAAACAAAAACATGTGTAGGTGGTCAGTCCAAAAAAATCTTACCAGTTTCGAACAGTCATATCGTTGTAGACCCAAAAAGGAGACAATGTTGACAGTGTCAAAAAATCAATACAGGTAGCATGTATCTGCACAGACTGATTTGGTCAGTATAGAAAATTTAGGCAAAGACGTATCATCTAAGTAAACTTGATCCATTAAATTTCCAACTAATAAGGTAGCCATAGGAATATGACTTGCACACAGGAAAAAATAAATATTCATTCCAGATTCCCAAAAGACCAGACTAAGATGCACAATTATATCTGTCACTGAGTAGGAAAGCAGCGCTATGATGTCAACGGTATATAAAATCTCTCTCGTGTTCAAAGCAGTCTTGGTCAATGACATCACCTTGTCTAAGCGTTCAGTCTTGTATAGCTACTAATGAGAATAGAGGCAAGGAAGAAAACCTACAAATTTGCTCTCTCTAAAGTACTGAAAGAACTCCTTCCACGCACCTTCTCCCGCCAGTCCAGCACTTATGGTCAAGACCACTCCTCCCAAAATCAATGTCTGAGCATGTGGAATTCATTCATGTGTAGTTTCAAAGCAAAAGGAGAAACCAACATTAGAGTATATAAACATGAAATCAGACGTTTAGAGTGTTTAAAGATGAGTATGGCTTTAAAGCACATCAATGTATAAAATTTAAATGACCACTTTCATGAAGATAGTTTGTGAAAAGAAAAAATTATATTAAGGACCACTAATGACCAAAAATAAGCCAATGAGACTCGACTGTATAGCAAAGGAGCATCTCCTCTCTTAAAAGCACAAAAAACACATGTAAAACATATATAGAGGCCTCATATCATACTGTAAGATCATGAATCATAAATAGAGGCCTTATTTCTCATTTAAGAGCTATATTTATGTTAAGTAACTCATATCATATTAGTACAAGTGGTTAATTCGAAGGAAAGAAAGTTGGTCAGTACTGAACTTCAAACAAAATGATAGAGTTATCATTGAACTTACCACTGCAGTTATTTTGGACTCGAGAATTTTTAGTGGCCAGCGCTCGGTTTCCTCTTTGTCTGCAACGGGAGGTGGTGGCCGCCATAATACAAAATATGGTATGAGAGCATATGCACCGCCAAAGAATGACATCACAAGGAATGGCCAAACAGGGACTTTGTTCTTAGAACTGCTTAAACAGATAGTCAAACACAAAGTTTCAAGAATTGGCCTTGAGACAGTTATCAGAGACATGTAAATTAAGATAAGAGGATGGTTTGCTTCACATAAGAGTATGTTAACACTCTTTAGAGTAAAATACATTACATGCAAGGTCTACACAAGATAAAAACAAGCCTTCTTAGTCTTATTTAAAAGTTCATCTATATGTGTCGCACTAACTAACAAAGGTTGTTGAACTAAATTGTCATTTTGCAATTCATTAATCTAATGATGTAAGAGTAGTACTAGTTTTAAATTCTGGTTAATAAGTTGAACATTTAAAAGCTAATCGCACGAAATTACATGCAAACAAAGTACTGCTAGAAAATAAAAAATGCATGAAAAATTCAAATTATGTGATTACATGGGCTGGCAAACCAAACGAAAGATCCAATAAGATTTGCAGTTTGAAGGGTGAGAATGATAATTAATTAATAATAATAATCATGCACAAGTTCAATTGGGCAATTTTTTTTGTCACAGTAGACACACCATGAGGAATTCCATGAAAAACAAAGTAACAAAAAGGTCTGATATTGCTCTAATGGAGCAAGATGGTGAACATCAGCAGAAAATCCATTCTTTTAACTTAGACTACAATAATGCTGACATACAAGGGATAAAAGTTGATATATTCTCCAACATATACCTTTTAATTTTTGCCCATTTTTCTAAATTACTTTTAATTCATAAAGGGGTTGCTTAATAAGACTGAGAAACCTTTCAGGGAATTTTCTTGTTCCTTTTTTTTCTTAAAATATATCTTAGAAGATTGTTATGACCAAGCATTTGTAAGGGACAACTCAAATCAAAGGTGCCACTGAATCACTGAGGTAGAATCAACTCACCATCTAATTGAACTAAATTGGAGGAAAAAACTGATTGAAGTGGCACATGCTTGAGTTCAATTGAAGTAGTTCTGAGTTGTCATGAGATAAAAATATCCTTGAGCACAAATTTAGCAAATGCAACTTGGGTAAAAAGTATCCTTGAGTATTTAGAGTAAATTCGACCTGAGATAAAAATATCCTCACATAATTTTGGCATTTTCAAATTGGACTAAAAATATCTCTGAAGTAATTTTAGCAAAGTCAACTTGATAAACACATCCTTAGTTAATTCGAACTAGGCTAAAAATATCCAAAGGCAATTTTGGCTTACTCTACTGGATTAAAAATATCCTGGCATAATTTTGGGGTAAAGCGCATTAGGAGAGAGGAAATAGATTGGAGGAAAAATAAATTGCTAACAATGCCACATCATACCTCCCTCCAATCATGCAAATTATTCATGCACTTTGCCACATCATTGATGACTCGTTGCCACTTGTCCACTCCAGAAATTGCTATGTTTCAACCTCTCAGACAGCCATATGTCACCCTACTATAAATAGAAATGCCAAAAAAATCAGCCCCCTAAAAAATAGGAAAAATAGAAAATGTCTGAAACATATAAGCGTACCCTACCAAATATAGCACCCCTAAAATTAGGCACCATTAAAAATAGAAAATTGTCTGCATGTCCATAATATTATACTTATCAAACTCAAAATCTCATGGGGAGTCCAAATATGCTGTCAACACTACCAAGTAAAGATTCCTAAAAATAAAATTGTCTTGGATTACAACGAAAACATCAAACTCAATTTTTAGTAGGGAGTCCAAAGACAACTAGATCTAACATGCAGCCACTACTAAAAATAGAAATTTCTGGATTCTCATGAAACCATACTCATTGGATTCGTCTTTCAGCAAGGAATCTGAATCTGCAATCAAAATTGACATGCAAGTATTGGTAAAAATAGAAAGTGCTCACATGTCACCCAAAAGTAGTTCATCGAACTCAAAACCTTCAGGGGATTCCAAATAAACCATTATTTCTTACATGCAAGTCTCTAGAACAAACCTACTAAAAATAGAAAGTACCATGCATGTCACTCAAAGAAGTCTCACTAGAACCACGAGTTCATGAGGACTCCATGTTGGTGCCTATAGCTCAGACAGGTACTTCTGCATAGGCCTAAGTATCTAGGCATGTGGAACTCACTTAATACACCCTTAACCTTAGCAGTGATTAAAGTAATTTCTTGTATAAGACAAACATGAGTTAATAATAAAATGCAAAGGTTTTTGCATTAATGAATTAGATGAATCTCAACTGTCAATCTCAAGTGATGTTGAGATCTAATCTCAAATGTCGATCACTTTGGAGATTAGAGTTGTGGATTTGGTTAACAACTCAAGCTTATAAAAGAAAGACTAGGCTAAAGGAGAAGACACATAATGCACAAGGCATTGAGAAGACATCTCAATGATTGGGTGGAAAGGGACTTGTTACCCACCAAAATTGGGGACCCCTAGGAGAGCTTCTTTCCTAGTCATCTTCTTCAATGAGCAACGAGCAACCCCTGAGAGCCACCTATAGCCAATGTGATGTGCCACTTTATCTTTGTTCCCTACATTAGTTATATGTTTCCTCACCTATCTATTAAGAGCATATGTTAGAAGGTGGGCAATCCAACCCAAAGGTATGTTTTTCAATGTGCAATCGGGTGCTTATGCTTGTTTTTCATTGGGCATGGATAATTGGGTAACTTGGAAAAAGGAAGGGCATTAACCATGGTTTTGTTCCCTCACCTTAAATGGGAGGTTAATCCTCAATCCTAGTCCCATGGGACCTCCCCTATTGGCCTGTGGCTTTAGTAAGGGCACTACTTGAGAAACCCAGATTTTGGTAGCATGGGCATGTTTTCTCGTTCCACATTTTTCACTCCCCTCTGTACATTACAAGCCCTATTTTATCATATTCCTTCTCTAGGTCCACATGACCACTAGTTCCACAACGCATTGGCACACCCCCTCCCGTTCTCCACATATCTAGGTTGAACCTAGAAATGTTGCCCTAGAGGTTGATGTAGCTAAAAGAAAGTTAAAAGCATATCATGGCCACAAGCAAGAAACAAAAGAGAGAATATTATAAAATGCAAAAGATGGTCAGGACAATATAGCACATGGGCAAAAGCCAAACATGAGCTCTACCCTTTATCATGGTCATCACCCAGGTTCTTAGGGCCTAAGAGTGCCCTCACATCATTAAGGAACCCATGCACATCCCAACCCCTAGTGGACGATGAATTGCTCCACCTTAAGGGGGTAATAACTGCTCTACATCATTCAAAGCATGCTCTCATTTCTTGGAGCCCCGAGCATAATACAAAGGAAAAATCAAAACAAGGAGAAAGGCAAATATAGAGGGGTGAAAAAAAATAAAGTTTGGGGTAACTCATGTATCCACAATTGCTCCCTCCAACATCTATATACCCAATATGTGGACATCCCTCATCATTGTTATCCTTGTACCCATGGCATTTGGCCTTGAGATCCTCGTGTCCCCATCCATTTCGTCATCATTCACATGCCACCTATTAACTGAAGGATGTACCTGGGACCTGTCTTTCCCCTTAGGGGCTATGAACACCTAATAGGGTCGTCTATTAACCACTCCTACCAAGGGAGGTAACACTATTACAAGATTAAAGCCCCAAATTTGGAAGAGAAGTCCCATATGAAGTCTTAATGTGCCCTTGATTAACAAGCTCGGCTCATTTAGATGTACTAATGAATTATTATACCTAATGGTGAGGATGCAGCACTAGACATTATATGTGATTGGTAGGTGGTTTCATCATGGGTTGGGCAACTTAACTAGGGCCTAAGTCCACTAGAGAGGTATATGACATCCTTCGAGTAAAGCGTTTAGAACCATGGGACTCCTCTACTTGTAGAGCATCATTACTTCACTCCATGGGCACCTACAGCACCACTATCTGCACCTTGCCACCTATTATTCACGAGATGATACACTTGGACCAACATGTCCCAGTTAGCTTAGCAGTATACACAAGGCTTGGCAGTTGATCTGAGACCCACATGAAGTTTGTCTCACCCTTGAGACGTGGGAGGGCTAGCACCATTCTCCAAGCCCTCAACAATGGAGCAGATACAAATTATTATACAGTCTACCACCAGGGTTGGCAGTTGATCTGAGACCCACATGAAGTTTGTCTCACCCTTGAGACGTGGGAGGGCTAGCACCATTCTCCAAGCCCTCAACAATGGAGCAGATACAAATTATTATACAGTCTACCACCAGGGTTGGCAGTTGATCTGAGACCCACATGAAGTTTGTCTCACCCTTGAGACGTGGGAGGGCTAGCACCATTCTCCAAGCCCTCAACAATGGAGCAGATACAAATTATTATACAGTCTACCACCAGGGTTGGCAGTTGATCTGAGACCCACATGAAGTTTGTCTCACCCTTGAGACGTGGGAGGGCTAGCACCATTCTCCAAGCCCTCAACAATGGAGCAGATACAAATTATTATACAGTCTACCACCAGGGTTGGCAGTTGATCTGAGACCCACATGAAGTTTGTCTCACCCTTGAGACGTGGGAGGGCTAGCACCATTCTCCAAGCCC
>APFE030279372.1:196744-214814 GCA_000404065.3 Pinus taeda
AAAATTTTAAAAATAATAAAATAATAATATTTTGAGAATTTCAATTTTTTAATGAATTAAAAATTCGACGGATGAGATTAAGAGATATCTTGATCCTCATCGACGGTCGAGATCGTTTTGACGTGGATCACTCAAACTAGCAGTTGGGAATTTTTCCTTTAAATAGGGTGCTAGGGGTCATTTGAGAGGATATTGGATCTGAGTCTTGTGCTGAAGAAGCTCTCGTGTAAACTTTTCTGGTGCTAATAAAGAAAGACTTTGGGGTCGAAATCTTGCTGGTGTTACTCTCTTGAAGTGCTGTGAGCTATTTTGTTTTCTGCATATTTTGAATTCCAGGCATTAATAACAGCTTAATGAAGAGTATTGTTGAGCATAGGTATCTTGTTCACATGCTAGGGTTTGAATGGTATTAGGGTTTCTGAAGTAATGGCAGGTATCTCTGTTGCATTAGAGATCTAGTACTATTTTTCCTCTCTTTATTAATGGTCAAAGTGAGCTGTGCAGGAATATCTTGTTGAAGAAGATCAGTGGGTGTTTGGGGAAGTTCTCGACTGAACCAGCGAACTCCCGCAAGCATTTCTTGCAGAGCCCAGCTAGTTTTGATCCTGGGTTTATCACTTAGTCTATTTTTCTGAATTGCATGAGAGATTTTCTGAGGTTTTTTCATAGTGAATCTGGAATTTTTGATAAAACCACTGATTATCATTGGTAAATGTGGCTGTTAAAGAGTCAAAAGCTGTAAAAAAAAATTGGGCTGATCTAGGGTTTAAATTTTGTTTTAAACGCAGATTTTATTTTCCTCCCTTCTGCAGGTTACAGGTGCTAGTTCTCTGAGTTGCTGTTCTACAAGCGTGCTGAAATCTATCAGCAAGCCTGCAATCAACAGCAAAGCACCTTCTCCCTTGTCCTCCTCACGTGGTGCTCCCAATCGCTGCCCATCTGGGCTATCTATACTCATCTCTCACACAGCTAATTTGTGGAGCCGTGTGCACCTGCAAACGAACACAGTGATCAAACAATACGGGCTAGCAAATACACCATACGTTCCACCAACGTTCTGCTATTCAGTGAGGCCTCTCACGCTGCCGCCGCCAGAACATCCGTGGGCCTGCATTGGATCCACGCAGAAAACATTGAGGCTCTATACCCTCGCTGTTGCGTCCTCTCTCATCGTGGCCAAACTGCAAACGATCACTGCCGGCCGTTGAAGAAATCCGTTGTAAGGGGTCACGCCATTTTTTTTTTCTACGGGCCAGGTAATGTATTACGTAGGTGAGTAAGTGTACGCGTAGGTTTCATTTCTGTTTGCATAATAAGCAGTCATTCCACGGTGATGTATCCACGCAGCTCCATGCTTCCGCCATTTCAACCTTTCTTTTGACGCACTCAATCCTTCACGTGGATTTTCCTTCCACTGACGGGTTTTTACCAAAGTCATCTGCCATCATTTCGCTGCCCAGTCCCACGATTTACAACCCGAGCTCCTCATTCGTTTCATTGTCGCTCTTGCCGCTGATCACCTGCAAAAAACGTAAGCCAAATTCATATAAGCTGCGGAGATGGGCGTCATTTTATGCGTAAGTGGAGTTTACGTAGCGTAGGTTAGATAAATCGATTTGTTTTTCATATGCATGTCGTGGAGTTTGGCATAGTGTAGGGTTAGTTTAGAATAAAAAAATCGATTTCCTCTTCTTCTTTTTTTAGTTACGTCTCAGTTTTACTTTGTTAATATATGCATGCGTTATTTTGTTAGGCTTTGGTATTTTAATTCATTTTAAATAAAATAAAATAAGAAAAAGGTTTTAGGGTTTAGCTTAGGATTTTTAGATTTTAAATTTTGATTTTTATAGTTTCTTTTTTTTTTAGGATTTAAATTAGATTTTTAGACTTAAAAAAAAAAAAAAAAAATAAAAAAAAATTTTAAAAATTTTAAATCATAAAAAAAAAATTATAAAATATAAAAAGACAATAAAAATTTCTTTTTATTTGCTCTTTAGATTAATTTTTTTTTTAAATTTTGTTTTAGTTTAGATTTTTAGCTTTAGAATTTTATTTTATCTGAAAAAACATAAAAATATTTATTTTTGGGAAATATTTTGCCAGATGAAGTCTTAGCTCGGGAACTCATCATGTTCTATTTTTCTTGCTGAGGATAAAATTTTGATGTGGGATTAATGTTTATCTTTTATGTGATTTGGCATGCTTGAATATAATATCTGGTTAATGTGCAAGTTTACATGGTTGTATCTTTCGAATTTTATTTTTTAAAATTGCCAGATCATCGTTAAAAACATCGTGAGTTTACTGGATATCTTGCATTGTTATGATCGCTGTGTACGGTTTACATTTCTTCAACATACAGTACATAATCGTTTAAACGTCAAACCCATAAGGCACTGGTCCATTAAAATCAAACAAATCCCTTAAGTGCTTTTGTCCTTTTGTGTCTCCCAAACCAACTGGTTCACAGTTGGTCTTCCACTTTCCTACAGGGTCTACCCCCTTTAGCCGCGGGAGACAGGCTTAAACAGAGAGATCGGGGATCAGAGTGACAACCCCTGATCTGAGCGTTGTCGTGACGATCCGTGCGACAACAGGGACCATTCCCCTCATGTAGCAAGTCCACAGGTTTGGAACAACCCGAGGGGTTTGAGATTGATGATCAAGAATCTCACGTATGCAGGTGGGAGAAAGCCCTCTATGGCTTGAAGCAAAACTCCTCGGGCATAGTATGAAAGGATTGATAGTTGTCAGATGAAGCTGAGATTCACTAAGAGTTAAGCCGATCCAAACCATTGTTTGAAGTTTGTGGATGATAGACCTCTCATACCAGCGCCTTATGAGGACAACCTATTTCTGACAGGTGCAGACCCTCTCATTTGCAGAAGTAAGAGAGTTGGATTCCGAATGTGGAATGATAAACTACAAGCCTGTGACTACCTCGAGGATCTTAACTTTAAGAAGTTATATGGTAGTGATGTTGGACCATATTTGGAAAATGCCTCTGAGTTTCATAAACTCATTCGCGTTGATGTTCTTGGTGAACTTCAGTCTGGATATATGTTTTGCAGTTAGCATGGTAAGCTCATATTTGGTTGAGTCTCACTAGATTGGTGCCAAGAATCTTTTGAGATATCTTCGGGGCACAATCTCTCATGGACTGAGATACACTATCGGAATATGAAACTGCATGATTATTCGAATGCTGACTAGGCAGGCAGTGTGGAGGATCACTAGAGCACTTCTCAGTGCTGGTTCTCTTTGGATTCTGCTTTGATATCATGGATGAGTAGGAAGCAGAAGTGGGTTTCTATAAGCACCACCGAGACCGAATACATAGCTACGAGTATGATCTTGTGTGAAGCTACATGGTTGCAGAAGTTCTTAAGTGAGCTGTTTGTACACATGATGAATACCACTGTGATTCTCTGTGACAACTAGAGGGGGGATTCGATTATTGAGGAATCCCGTATTTGATGATTGCTCCAGCAAATACACATCAGATACTGCCTTATCTGGGATATGGTAAGTCGATGAGCAAGGAGGCTCCATCGCATTGAGATTGATGTACAAGTCGCAGACATTTTGTCAAAGCCCCGGGGAAAGGTCAAATCTGTGACTTTCCCGAACGACTTGGAGTCGTTAAGGGACCTTCTTATAAGGGTCCTGCATATTGCATGCATTGAGCTCTGGGAGCTCTAGGGGGCTTGGGGTACTTACTAGAGCAACATACGACCACAGGGTGACTCACCCTCCCCTGGTGGTGCGCTATGTACAAGATGACAGGTTCAACCTTCCCCTGTGATACCCCGTGGCGACTGTGGAACAGGATGATTAGTTCTCCTATGGGCCGGGATGATTAGTTCTCCTGTGGGCCAGGATGATTAGTTCTCTCGTGGCAACTATTAGCACTCCAAGAAACTCTCCTATGTTGCAGCTCGGAGATGTCTAGTAACATATAATATTCAATATTGTTCTCAGAACTATTGGAATGGATGATGGTTTGGATCAAGCCAGATAACCATTTCAACTATGTTTTTACTGAAGACATGCATGAACACCCTCAGGTTACAAGGCTTTAGACCACTAATGCTCAATAGTTTGTAGATTCAATGAATGGATGGAGAATACTGACCATACTGGCAGATGCATATATATAAACACATATGAATGGCTAGCTACAGGCAGCAAATGAGAATACTAACTGTACTGGCAGATGCATATATAAGAACACATATGAATGGGTAGCTACATGCAGTAAAGAAGCTTGCAAATCTAATTTATCAACGCAAAGATAAGATGACAGTTATCTGGCATTAGATACAAAAGAAACATGAATAAACTATCCAAGTGCAAGCTTAGAACAGAAGAGAAATGGACATTGAACATATAACAGCAAAAGAAGCTTGTATTACTAATGAATGCAGATGAGAAGCTTGAGTAGCAAAGTCTCATTAGTCTCCAGAAGTTGAACCTGTATTACATCTTACTTTCAGCTATTTATAGCATGTTTACAATGCTCCTGATCTCTAAGAGGCTCGGAGTCTTAATCTGTCTGATCTGTCTTGTTAACTGATTGATTCCCTCAATAGGCAAGCATGGCTCAGAGGTTTTCTCCTTCTGACAGAAGAGTAACCACTTTTAGATATTTTGGGTAGTTTGTTGCGCTGTCTGGGAGTTCTCTCGTGCTAGAGATGCCCCACAATTGATTATGTTGTTATGGATGAGTTGCGCTGTGCTGTTGAAGCTCCATGATCATTTGTTGTTGTGGCTGTGTTGTGTTGTGTTACACTGTGCTGCTCCATGACCACTTTGTCGGTTTGGGGTGAGTTGCGCGTGTTGTGGCCCTTTTTATGGTTTAACAATGCATGCTTCCTGTTAAAACATAACAGCGCTGCCCTATTGTGGACCTCTGTTGGAAATAATGAATATTTCTGTTTTAAACAGAAAACACACCAACATTGAGAAATCCCGCCCCTCTTTGTCATTTTTGGACTTCAAAAGTCCTCAAAAATGATTTATTCCTCTATCGGGTCCGCCCTTCGGGTCGCTGTCGCCCATCGCAAGTGGCCTGGTCTCTTTGTTCCTTTGTATTTCGAAATATGATTGAAAAACACTAAAAATACAAGAAAAATGGCTTTGGCGGACTTCAAATAATATATATTTCACTTCCCGAACCCTTTCTGGTCCGAGCTTCATCGCTATCGCGCTGCCCCTGTTTCCCTTTGTATTTCGTTATATAACAAAATACACGAAAAATGCATTAAAAATGGCTTTGGCACAGACCTGAAATCTTATGAAACATCATTTATAATGTCGTCGGGTCCGGCTATCGGGTCGCCCATATGTATATGCAAAGGACTCACCCCATGGTATAGTGTCGATGCGATATAGCGATGCAATCCAATTGCAACCGCTAATCGCTCAATGTCCGGGCCTTTCCTTAAATCGCTGACACCTCGCCAATGCGACCCGCCGATCCGATCATCGACGATCGCTGATCAGCGGTGTCTTGCGCCCAACTTTAAGTTGTCCTTTCTGCTCGGCTGATTTGCGATTTGTCGCTTAGATCTTAGCCATTGATCGGCCAGATCTAACAACTACTGTGCATTCTTGAGTTTAGGCCTCCGATAATGGTTTTTTTACTGTTTTAATGCGTTTTTTGCTTCCTGATAATGCATTTCTGCCCTTCCAAGGGCTCTCCCCCCTCACTTGTTTCGATCTTTGGATGATCTTAAGCACTTTTGCAGACCTTTGGGGCATACTTGGATCCTTTGGCATGATTTTAAGCAAACTTTGGAAACTTTGGGAGTGTTTTGGATCCATTTTTTGGGCCAAACGCCAACAAAGCTAACATTGGCTCCTTCTGGGATTGAAATCCTCCCTGTGAGGTTTCAAGGATCACAGATCAATGCCTTTCCTGTAAAACAAGATCAAATCTTCCTCCTAGTGTTGCATTGGGCATGGAGTCTATTTAGCATGAAATAAAAAACTTGAAAACAACATATTGACAATACCAAGGCTTGAAAGCCTTAACTGAAATAAAGTTCAAAGACCAGCCCATTAACTGGTTTGTCAAAAACATATCCTTCCTTTGATGCATCCCTTTTGAGAAAACAGTCACCAAACTGAAAATTGACCCTTTTTACCTTTCTATCAAAGGTTTCTTTCTCTTGGTCAATGTGCATATCAGCGAATTCATCAAAGACTTGCAAAAGCCTATTGATTTGATCACCTACTTCAAAAACTTTCCAGCATTTGATGTTATCAGGCAAAGATGGTCTATATTTCACCTCATCTCTGTATGCTCTCAGCCTTGGATGTTTTGCTTGAAAGGTTTTGTTAACCTGAAAAGTTAATATGAAAGATGAATTAATGCATTCCTTTGTGGGGGACACAAGGATTACACCCGCTCTTGCAGCTTCCTTAGAGCAAGTCTCATCAGAAAACATGTCCCAAAATCGTGGGCCTGCTTCCTCTGTGATCTGGCAAACTAGTCTTTTAAGTTGCGCGGAGGCCAACTGAGATTCTTCAATCTGAAGAAAACAAGCTCCAAAATCAGTATCAATAGCATAGATGGGATGATTAGTGGGATTCCTTTCATCACTGATTGTATAAGCCAACTGGGTCTCTCTGTACAATCTCCTATTTTCACCTCCAAAAACTGGGACAGTAGCGTAGGATAGATCATTTTGCAATGTTCCACCTAATCTCTTAATCCAACCTCTGGAAAGCAACATGCCAAACTTGGGGGGTACATCTGCTACCACAATATCCATCATCATGCTCTTCATGGGCAGCTGAGGCAAAGTGATGGCTAGGTCCTTGATTAATCCCAGACATTTCACCTTTCTAGAGTCAAAAGAAAACAGGTCATGATAATGCTTGGTAATGTCAAGACCCAATTTATCCATGACAGGCTTGGGCATTAAATTATGGTTGGCTCCTGTGTCCAGAAGGCAGTTGTGAAGGATTTTATCATGAATAGTCAGAGAGGCATAGAATGATGGGGAGTTGTCCTCACAATTTTCAATCATTGGGCTGAGAATAACAGCTAGCTTGTCATCTTGCAGATTTACATAGTCAATGGAGGCTTGGATGGCTTTAGGCTCAAGGGCCTCGAGGATGGATCTTTTGAAGGACTCATTCTTCACTAGTTCAATCAGAGGCATTGATATTCTTAGCTTCTGAATTTCTGATTGAAAATTGGAAGGATAAGGAGACTTGTCAAGGCCTCTTACCTCATGAGCTGGAGCTTTGAGGATGATAGGATCAACTATCGGTTGCTTCTGCTTATTAGCTTGTTGTATTGCAAGTACAACAACTCTTTGAACAGGGGTTTCCTTGGCATTGTTCATCTTCGACCTCAGATTATATCTTTGCTGATCTTCAGCTTGTAGAACAACTTCACCGTCCCACTCTTGGCTGATCTAGTCATTAAACCATGACTTTTCATAGACAACAAAGGTCAAAAAGGGGGCACTGCCTTTGTCTTCAAACAATGGATCACATCATCTTCCTCAAACTGCTCTTCCTCCATGACTGCGTTTTGAAAAGGGGTCTTTAGCCTTTGGTCTTCATAGGCATCTTTGCTTCTTTGCAGAATCTACAACTGCTCATTTGCTCTTTTATATGGATTTGGATTTGGAGGAGCAAAGGTGTTAGGAACTCTTCCTTTCCCAGAGTGCTACTCAACCTTTAATTTGGAGATCTCAAAGGCTAATGATTCTATCATCTTAGTCATTTTATCGATCTTGGGATTTGAAGATGATAAAGACTCGCCCCTCTATCTCCTTCTATCAGCATTACCTTTGAGCTTTTCTGCAGCCATGATCTTTGATTCTACTTCCAGGGTTGCATCTTGCATATCAGCCAAAGAAGCACATCACCTCTCCCTCAACAATAAACAGAAGTTAGAATCAAAGGCGCTAGCATAGATGAGTCTAGCAGAGGTAGTGGTGGGTATCACTTCAGCTGGTATCTTGTTGTACACGCGGTTAAATCTCTTATTAAAATCAGACAGTAGCTCACCATTTTCCCTCTTTAAGTTCCCAAACTCAGTGTGGTAGTAAAGGAGATCCTTTTTATCCCCCCAATGCTTTAGGAATGCATCATCTAAGGCCTCAATATCTACTATAGAACTTGGGGTTAGTTCTCTGAACCATTTTCTAGCCTCTCCATCTATGCTTTGGACAAAGACTCTCAACCACACATCATCTTCACTAATGTCCAGGTTATCAGCATAGCTATAGAACGATTCAAGATGTTCTTCAGCTGTAACACCTTTAGTCCCAATGAACTTAGGCATATACTTCTGATATTCTCCAGTAGGGATGGCATTCAAAGGAGTGGGCAGTACTAGAGGTCCATACAAGCAACTATGATTCTTTCCATTTTGGTAGGTGCTTGTGGGCCAGCCATAGTTGTGGTGGCTATAAGGGTACTGGAAGTCTAAATGTCAAAGGGCTAAGGAGTGATTGATAGGACTAAAGGAGTATGATGAATAGGAGGTGAGGTTTCCTTTGGACTTACAACAGAAGAAGAACCCAAAGAATAAGGAGCTATATGAATCTCTGAGAGTTTTTCTTCACTGCTAGTATTAGAAGCTATACTCTCACCATGTATTTGTTCTATTGCAGGATTTTCTTGAAGAGGTATAGAATATTGTTTAGGTTTACCTGAACCTGATGCTCCTTTCTGCAATGCCTTTCTTTCTTTGATGATTTTTTCAGGGTCAGGTACTGGATCAGCGTGTGGCTTTTGAGGATTTCTCCGAGTATGCCTCACAAAATGAGCCAGAACTATGAAGATGAGTCGTCAAGAGGTTCGTCCTTCAGTAGAGTCGCCAAATAGATGATTACAACCAAAAAGTGCCCAGACTTTGTCCATCATCAACGCTGGGTCAGTGTCATCTCCCAGGCAAGCTAAGCTTCAGTTTCCTCTCCTCAGCAACGGCGCCAATTATGTTATCACTCCAGGAAACTCTCCTTGGTTGCAGCTCGGAGATGCCTGGTAACATATAATCTTCAATATTGTTCTCAGAACTATTGGAATGGATGATGGTTTGGATCAAGCAAGATAACCATTTCAACTATGTTTTTACTCAAGACATGCATGAACACCCTCAGCTTACAAGGCTTTAGACTACTAATGCTCAATAGTTTGTAGATTCAATGAATGGATGGAGAATACTGACCATACCGGCAGATGCATATATATAAACACATATGAATGGCTAGCTATAGGCAGCGAATGAGAATACTGACTGTACTGGCAGATGCATATATAATAACACATATGAATGGCTAGCTACAAGCAGTAAAGAAGCTTGCAAATCTAATTTATCAACGTAGAGATAAGATGGCAGTTATCTGGCATTAAATACAGAAGAAACATGAATAAACTATCCAAGTGCAAACTTAAAATAGAAGAGAAATAGACATTGAACATATAACAGCAAAAGAAGCTTGTATTACTAATGAATGCAAATGAGAAGCTTGAGTAGCAAAGTCTCATTAGTCTCCAGAAGTTGAACCTGTATTACATCTTACTTTCAGCGATTTATAGCCTGTTTACAATGCTCCTGAGCTCTAAGAGGCTCGGAGTCTTAATCTGTCTTATCTGTCTTGTTAACTGATTGATTCCCTCAATATCTGTCTTTCAGATATTTTGGGTAGTTTGTTGCGCTGTCTAGGAGCACTCTCGTGCTAGAGATGCCCCACAACTGATTCTGTTGTTATGGATGAGTTGCGTTGTGCTGTTGATGCTCCATGATCATTTGTTGTTGTGGCTGTGTCGTGCTGTGTTGCGTTGTGCTGCTCCATGACTGCTTTGTCGATTTGGGGTAAGTTGCGCATGTTGTGGCCCTTTCTATGGTTTAACAATGCATGCTTCCTATTAAAACAGAACAACGCTGCCCTATTGTGGACCTCTGTTGTAAATAATGAATATCTCTGTTTTAAACAGAAAACATCGCAACACTGAGAAATCTCGCCCCTCTCTGTCCTTTTCGGACTTCAAAAGTCCTCAAAAATGATTTATTCCTCTATCGGGTCCGCCCTTCGGGTCACTGTCGCCCATCACAAGTGGCCTGGTCTCTTTGTTCCTTTGTATTTCGAAATATGATTGAAAAACACTGAAAATAAGAGAAAAATGCCTTTGGCAGACTTCGAATAATATATATTTCACTTCCTGGACCCTTTCGGGTCTGGGCTTCATCGATATCGCGCTGCCCCTATTTCCCTTTGTATTTCGTTAAATAACGAAATAGATGAAAAATGCATTAAAAATGGCTTTGGCGCGGACCTAAAATCTTATGAAACATAATTTATAATATCGTCGAGTCCGGCTATCGGGTCGCCCATATGTATATGCAAAGGCCCCGCCCCATGGTATAGTGCCGATGCGATATAGCGATGCGATCCAATCGCAATCGCTAATCATTCAATGCCCGGGCCTTTCCTTAAATCGTCGATACCTCGCCGATGCGACCCACCAATCCGATCATTGGCGATTGCTAATTGGCGGTGTCTTGCGCCCAACTGATGAGCCTCGTAAATGGGTAATTATATGGGCTCATTTTACCTCCTAACATAGTCAAATCAACCATTCTCTTAGCTTATTGTATGATTTTCTGATTATATTTATGCTTATAGGGTGAGTTGAGTTAGTTATTATGCCATATGGTCTAACATGTATTTAATGAAGATTATTGATGGATTCCAAGGTCAAAGTCAAGGATCTAGTGGTCAAACTACAACAATAACTCGAAGTAGACAGAGGAGAGGACTTATAGGAGGGAATACCCCTTATTTATTGCTCCTCACTTCGAATTCCCCTTCATTCGGCTCGGAGTACAAGCAGTCGAATCATGCACTAGAAGGCAGTCGAGCAAGTGGAAGATGATTGATAGTTATCTCGAGTTTTGGAAGCCAAGCCTCCCTGATTTTAAGGAAGTTGTTGGTAGCTTCAGATGTATAAGTAGAGAGGCCTAGGGCCTCACTAGAGTGTATTTTTTTTTCTTGTGTAAACTCTGCTGAAATTTCGAGCTTACTATTTTATGACAGTTTTATGTAATCTTGCTCTTTTTTAATAATGAAGATGGAATCCTTTTTGAACTAACACTGAGTTATCTCAGAGGGTTGAAGCTTTTGGGTTAGGGCCCAATCTAAGCAGGCAAGCTTCTCTTTACTTGTATTTGTATACTTTACTTCAGTTTGTAGATTAGTTTGTTGTTAGATGTATTTCTCTTATGGTTAAGAATAGGTTGTTTTTGATGATTTAGTAGCTTGCTTCCATTTGTGCTTTCTGTAGCAGGTTAAGCAGCGATCACAAAATATTCAAAAAGCTAGCAATAGTGCCTTGGCCTCTCTTCCTCCCTCTGGGACCATGATTTGAGGCAAAGACTCTCTTGCTGCCCCAAAAACACAAATCTTCCTCATTCCTAGGACTTCTAGTGTTTGCAGCTCTCTAGTAGGTTGATAGTCCAGTGTTGTTTTGCTTTAGATCTTCTTTATGATGTTCACTTCCTGATTTGTAATAGTCCTTTTGCATGCTTTCCTTTCTTACAACATTTCCCAACATTTCCTTCTATACATCATAGTTTAGGCCATTTTAATGCAAAACTTTGTTTTTCCTAGGATGCACTCATTTCATTGGTTGCTTGATTTTCTTGGTGGATTGTCAGTTTCTATGCAACAAATCTCTTCCAGCAGTAGGCCAGTTTACCAGCAATCATACCCTCCATTTGATCCATGCCCTATAGGTCTCCCAAACCTCACCTCAATTCTGCCCTAATTTCCTTCATTTTTCATAGAACTTCTTCCTCTCTCCTAGAGCAAACCCAATCATCTTTCTCTCTCCTGGTGAGTCATGGTAGACCTTAGGCGCCCTAACACCTCATTCCAACCTTCATCCACCTTTTCCACCCACTCTCACACCCTCAAAACAGCGAAAATTGCTCGCAGCCTCCTCCTGTAGGCCTCTTGTAGTTTCCATGTTTTCCTCCTGTAGTTTTCTTGTGTCCTCCTGTAGTTTTTCCTGTAGGCTTTCTTTTGAAGGCCGAGTGTGGGAAAAGCCTCCAGAAGGCCACCTAAGACCTCCTAGGACCCATCCACACCATCCTACATCCTCCCAAGCTCCAAAACCGCCCTCTAACACCACCTATTCGCTGCCACACTCACACACAATAAATTAGATGCATGTTAAATTCACATAAAAACACATAAAAATCCAAAAATATGTTTTTTGTTTATTTACTTCCAGAAATAGCATGGTTAGATGTTGTTTACTTCCTTGAGTAGGTAATAGCATTTCTTTCATGGTTTTCATAGTGTTTTTGGCAAAAGTAGAATTAATTTGTTAATTAGGGTTTACTAGGTTTTGCTTTACATTCTAGTCTTTCTCATTTCTGCAGTTAGAATAGCATCTGTAGATTAATCTTTCTTTCCTTTCATCACACATAGAGCTTCTTCTGAAATCTATAAAAGTTGGCTTGAGCTCCTAGTGATCTCGCGTCCGCTGACCAAGTGACAACCTGTAGTGAGAACTAGTACTTATGCATATAGCACCGACGCTTCCAAGTTTGTTACGAACTACCGGGTTGATAAAAGTAAAGTTGGTAGCCCAGGAGTTACAGCATTCTTGCTGCAACACTGGCACTCACCACTTTTTAGTGCCATTGCCGGGGAAGTGTCAGAGTATTCTGTGATTATTGCTTCTTTCTATTTCCTATTGCAACATTCTACTAATAGTTTATTTCGGCAAAAGTAGACTAGTCATTTCTTTTCTCTCAATTTTGTGTTTCCTTGCTTTCCTTTTCAATTCTACAAATTTCCATTCAGCAAGTTCATTTCAACTACTTGCAATCTGTTTTGTTCAATCACAATTTTAGTTTCTGCAGGTACTTTTAGTGTGGGGAAAAAGAAACAAAAAACCAACCAAAAATATTTCCTTTCATGCCTCGTAGGAGTAGAGCTAACTTAGGAAAAATTTTGCCCAACGCCCCCACTGCTTCACATAGCCAACCTTCTCTATTCTTCGGTCGCTGCAATCAAGAAAAACCCTTAGGTGAACATCCAGACACGTTTGAAGAACTTATAGGGGAAGAAGAAGAAGAAAACATTCCTCTAGAGCCAATGGCTGAAAACAGAAATGCTAGGGAAAATGGAGAGAGAATAGAGTTTGAATTCAATACCCTAAGGATGGCAGTTCAGCTGGACTTAGAGCTCAACCATGCACAGAAGGAGAGATTACTTCGGCTCAATGGATTGGATGAATACAGATTGCAAGCCCTTCTCCATACGGAGGTAGTTCAGCTTCAGAGAAAGATATGGCATGACAGAAATATTAGGGAGAAGCAATTCCAAGGGAGAGATTGGGCACTACTCTATGATTCAAAATACAAGGATTTCAAAGGCAAGCTGAGGACAAGATGGCTGGGACCCTACAATGTGGAGAAATGCAATGACAATGGTTCAGTTTTGATTAGAACCATTGATGATGAAGCCATCCCCATGCTTGTTAATGGACATCGGTTGAAAGTCTACAAGAAACCCCTCTCCAAACGAGCGTTTATTGAAGATTTGAATAAAACAGTGATGGTAGTGGAGCATGTCTTAGCTTCCACTTCACCCACTCACTCAAGAAAAAAGAGAAAAAAATAAGGACTCAAGTGAAAACCTCCATGAGGTGCTTGAGTCCCATCATTGGTTTGAAAACCTCTTCTGAGGCGGCCCGGTGATGTCAAAAAAAAGAATGGGGAAAGAATAAGATCCCTGGGTGAAAACCTCCCTTGGAGGCGCCCAGGGAAGACAATTAAGGTGAAAACCTCTATGAGGCGCCTTAGTTGTTTTCAAAAAAAAAAGAGAAAAAAAATGAATTTTTATTGCATCGCAAGTTTGCGGGAAGACTACAGGGAGCAGAAGAAGGTGCCAAAAGGACCCTGACATTCACACCAGCATCTATCTCATCTTCTCCACACCTTCCTCCATTTTTGGCATCTCTCTCACCCCACTGTACCTCTTCTTCCAAAACTGTGTTTTCTACAGGAGGCTCTATTTTTTCTACAGGAGACTCCTGTAGGAATTACAAAGAGCCAAAAGTGTCTATAAGAGGCAATTTGAGGGACAAGAAAAGTTTCATGAAAAACCTATAATCCCTTTTACCATCTTCAAACCTCCTTGCCATCATTTCCAAGGCTGCATCACACTCCAAGCATCATTATCTTTTTTTTTCCTTTCCAAGAAAAAACACAGAAAAATAGTTTTTCAATTTTGAAAAAAAAAAAGAGGAAAAGGCACCATTAACTTTACCTGAAGCTTACCTACTATCCCTCCATCATTCATCTCCACCTCTGGCATAATTCTCGAGCTCCAAGCACAGGGAAATAGCTTAAGTTTCAAGGGGAGAAGTAGTTATAAGAGCTCCTATAGGAATTCCTGTAGCAGTTGATCCCATAGAAGTCCAGCACCAGCAGCAAGGGACAACACATCTGAAGGTTGAAAAGGCACATGCAGCTCAACTCCAGCAAAAGAAGAACCTACAAAAACACACAACAACACATCAGCAAGCAGAGACAGCATGCATGAAGGAAAATGAAGGCATGCAGCAGAGAAAGCCACAACACCTCATAGTCGATGGCAGCAAATACACTTGGATTACAGATAATTAGCTAAGTCACTCCTCTATCTGCATTTGTGTAATTAGGAACCATACGAAGGCAACTAGATGGTTGAAATCGAAAGAGGGAAAGGTGGCCAGTTAACTTGGCCACCTTCATTTAGTTGACTCCACTTAACCGAGATATCACCCACACGTGCGCACAGTCAACTCAAGCAAAAGATGTGAAGGACAGGTAATGGGAGGAAGAGTTAACTCTGATGCAGTAATGAGGGGATGATTACGAGGGGGGTCATGATGACCAAACAAGTGGGGACCAACGGTCCTAATCTGGGCAACATACACCTTGCCAGCTTAGCACTCATAACCGAAAACAGCTATAAAAGGTAATGAGCACTCCTCCCCGGGCATTATCACCAACTTTTCTTCAGTTTCTCCTCGTAACTCAGCCACACAGCAGTCTTCTTATGCCCCCACAACCTCGTATCCACCATCCTCCATCGATTTCCTCCATAATTTTGCTCTTGGCATTTTCTACAGGAGCACCTACAGGAAATCTATAGGAGGGACATCAGGCTTCTACAGGAGGGGCAGTGAGTCATTTTGAAGAGAGGAAACGCGATTTTTGGCACGAATTTCAGTCTGAAGAGGTAGGGTTCATGAATGCCCTATGTTGAATATCAAAATGTGAAAGAGTTGGTCTCAAATTGAAGATAAAATGAGTCTTTAAGAGGGTAGAAATACATAAAAACAAAAACAAAAAAACACAGTCCCCTCTGTTTTTCCATTTCACTCAAAATTCTTTGTCTCCACCTCCATATCTGGTTTTTCAAAAGAAGTACAGGTTGTATGGCAGAGGGGTTTATGAGAAAAGAGCCCACTAACTCCACTAGACTCCATGTACATCCTCAAGTGATGGAAATATTTACAAAGGAAAACTGGATGAATTTCTTTGAGAAGTTTAGAGGGTTTAATGATGAAATTGCCCATGAATTTGCTCTCTCTCTAGTCCCTCACACAAGAATTCATGCTACTGTAACCATTAGAGGCCTCTCCATTGAAATAACCCCTGAATTCATCAGTAGGGTCACTACCCTTCCTCTTGGACTACCTTGGAGTAAAGATGAGAAAATAATTGGCCAGACTGCCAAGAGGAAATTTTTCCAAGATAATGAAACCCCTGTTGAAGACAAAAATGGAATTAGGAGGGCTAGTGTACCATATCCCTGGGATGAGGTTAGCTACCAAGTGATCAAATACATTTCTTGTGATGGGAGGCACGGCATTGTTTATGGATATCATTTCAGAAGCCTACAAGAATTGAGATATGGCATGGATACCTCAGCACATCAAAAGCTCAATATCCCTTACTTTCTCCTTTAGTCCCTCATTAACTGCAGCACCAAGGTACAAGAAGGAAATTCACAGCAGCTAGCTCACCATGGCCTACTCAAGATCCTGGTAGAAGAATCCCTCCATACCCTTACAATCCCTCTAGCATGAGAAGTTTTCAAAAATATGACAGCTAAGGATGACATCAAGGCATTAACCTATGATGTCAATCCTGTTGTCAGTGAGGAGGGAGAACAGCAAGGAGGAGAAGCTGAAGCCAGTGGTGACATAGCAGAGCAAGAGAGGAAGGAGGAAAGAAAAGAAATAGAGGGGAGAGTTCAAGAGACAGAACAGGAGGTAGAAAAAGAGATAGAGCAGGAGGAGGAAAAAGAGAGAGAAGAGGGAGAAAAGGAGGCAGAGAGGACAGAGCAAAGAGAAGAGTCCCCTGAAACTTTGGAAAGAGAAGCTGCAACTACCCTCACTACCCTCAGTACACTAGTCAAGAGGAAGCAGAAGAGGAAAAGAAAAACCTCCATGTATTTCAGGGCAAGGAAGAGTACCAGAATTAAAACAGGCAAACCTCAGCCCTCATTAAAGACTCCCATTAACATTGAAGATTCACCATCTACCAAGGTGAAAGAATCTCCTTCCAAGACACCCATAACCTATGAAAGGAGGACTACAAGATCTTCTACATGGAAGGGAAAGGTAATTCTACAAGACCCCAAACCAGACCTACAGGTGGCTAAAACAGTCCTACAGGAGATTGTCCAAACTACAGGAGACATAAAAACTTGAGGAAAAGATAGGGGGACAGCCAGAGGTGAAAGATGAAGCACAAGAGCAACAAGAACCTGACCCCAAGCCTAATCTTGACTCCTATTATAGACTACTTGAGGGAGGCAAGATAATCCCATAGAAATTTGCAATTCCACTATTTTTCGAATTGAAAAAAGAGGAGTGAGAACGCATAGGTGGATGCAGATAGCCAAGTCCAAAGGAGTTGAGGATATTGGCCACATGGAAGACAAACTCAAGAAAATGGGCAGGGAATTGAGTGCTCTCAAAGACAAAAAAGCCATTACAAGAAGCCACCTTGAGAATGAGAATGAATTACTAAGGAGGCAGCTGCAGGAGAAAGAGACTCATTTGGCATGCATGGCCAGCTTATCCATCGAAGCATTACAATGCAAAACAGCAGCCAAATCTTATGGCCTCTATCTAAAGGATCAATGGCTTCAATTCCAAATAAAAACTTTGGCACAAAGAGGCATAATGCCTTTCCAAGACTACAGGCAGTTCATGGATTTGTGTGACCAAAGCACCTCTGAGGACAAAGCAAAGATGGCAGAGTTCTATCTACACAACATGGCCCTCACAGACCTGAATGTGTGGGACCCCAATGCCAAGCTAGGGGATCTGCAATTAATGGCCATGGCGTCATGGATGAAACATAAAGAATTGTCGGCAGCAGAAATGAAAAGATTGTTAATAAAAGAGCAGAATGAATCATTGATGATAAGAGCTGAGCCATCAGATCCTATGCCACTCATCAGCACACACAACCTGCTTGCCAATGACCCTCAGATTGCCCCTAAATATCTAGCCAATCAGGAACAAGCCATTGCACACTTTGAAGAGATGCTTAGGCTACTTGGGGATGACTGTGTGCATGCATGCATGAAAAGATGGAACACCCTACTCCACAGCTTGCAGATAAGAGAATACCATTCCCCCATGAGGCTGAAGGAGGCATTGAAAGAGTGCCAATGTACAAGCGCTCCATGCAAAGGCTGAAGGTCAACTCGATTGGCCTCAAACTGAGTCCTCCGCTCATATTAGGCATGCTGGAAGGCAGAAGAGAAGAAGAAGAGAAGGAGCAGTGGAAGGACATAGACAGAAAGGCAGGATTTTATGGAGAACATGAGCAGACCAAATCAGAAGCCTGGAATGCTAGGGAGGCCACTAGGGCCATGAAAGACCAAGAGATTGACTAGGTTGCTCGGAGGATGAGCAACACCTTCAGTAGGGGGTGATGATGAGCCTCATAAATGGGTAATTATATGGGCTCATTTTACCTCCTAACCTAGTCAAATCAACCATTCTCTTAGCTTATTGT
>APFE030279375.1:0-13406 GCA_000404065.3 Pinus taeda
TCGAGTGAAGTGAACCCCCCAGAAAATCCAAGTGAGTCTAGCCGACGTCTGCTCCAGGTACAGTGGGTTCTTCCCTCCACCGTCACCTTGGGCAGAATCCTAAGATAATGGTCACTAAGGTCACCAACAACAACAAATACACCTGGGGGAACAGTCTACACTCCGACAGCACGCAAGGGCAGAGTATCAGGCTCAATCCCCTTACGGCTCCTTGACAATAATCCAAGGTTTACCGATAAGTGACCCCAGGCTCCTCGACAATGGATAATCCGAGGTTTACCGTTTGTAATACGTGCGTGTCTGGCGTCGTTCCCAACGAGGGAGGATTGATCCCCTCACTGGTTCGGACACGAGCTCGTGCTTCTCCTTTAAGAGGAGCTTTCCCAGAGTATAAATGAAACAGTTGGATTTATCCTATCACAAGATAAGCTACTTGTTTGGTTTTGTTGTCTTGGAGAGTTAATTACTCTCCTACTCCAAGACACTAGCCTGATCTATATTGGTGCTTCAGAGCCCTAGTAAAAGAAAAAATTGCTAAGTTGATTTTACTTTAAGCGTTAATTTTATGGCTTTTCTTTAAGACAAAAGGTAGTGGAGATGAAACTGATGGTGTGTAGACTCAACTCAAATCCACTAAAAAGATGCACCTAGGATGATTTACACTACTTTTCTTTTTCAATGAATTCCCTAGCTAAGAGAGTTGGAGAATGCAAACTTTTTGATAAAAACAACTTTCTTAACAGACAATCAAAGAAACAATCTCTTGATCTTTTCTAAGCATACAACACATGACCACTCATTACTTGCACGAAAATTCCTTTTTCTTTCAAAAACTTCAAATGCTACTTAAAACAAACTTTGCAAATGAGATGTTTTTGTATTTTTCCCTATTTAACAAAGCATATAAAAACTATTCTAACAAAAGCAATTTCGAAATTTAGAGTAGCTTAGTGTGTGTAGTGAAATGTGTGTGTAAGTGACAGAGTGAACATACAAAGTTCGTAGTCATGTGGATATTCGATGATCCTTTTCAAATTCGTCTACTTACACTAAATTATGTTTTTTCCTTACCTGCAAATAAAATAATGTGTGGTTGATGGGCCACTTCCTTCCTATTACACTATGTGAGCCTAAAAAGGGAGATGAAAAACTGAGTGCTTTGAGAAAGATTTCAGATGCAAGCCCAGGATCATTTAAAAGACACAAGGGAAGCAGGGGCTACTCCCTTTCTTTAATAACACCAGTTCTTAGTCCCAATGCTAATGAAGTAAAGATGCTTTGGTTAGTAAAAAATATGAGTGAATTATGGGCCACTTACTCCTTTGCTAATTAAGCTATGTGACTTGGTAAAATAGCAAAAAAAATTGAAAAAATGTGTGGATTATGGCCACTTACTTTTCCCCTTAATTAAGCTATGTGTGAAATGTAAAAATTTTAAAGTAAAGGCTAAGTAATTGCCCTACTAATACTGATTATTAAAACAATCTGAACTATATGGAAAAAAATTGCAGAGGTGAAGGCAATTCACTAAAGGTTGCCAGTCACCCACGAAAGAAAAATTACAATGATTGTTTTTGTTCTCTGTAAACTGTGGGGTTAGGCTCTGCACAAGCGAGCGAACCGTGTGTCAATCCGCAAGAAAATGATAAGTGTTAAGCCAAATTATAGATATTAGGAGTGAGAATGATTATCAGCAATATGCATTATCAATGTTCTAAATTTAAACTTATATGATTAAAGAACAATGTATTTTATAAATGATACTATACTATAAATAATTTGACTAAAATTTACAGTCTCACTAAAACAAAAATTAGTATTGAAGAACTAAATTTATTTATACATTCAAAAATATAATTTACCCAATAAAAAATTGCATTATAAAAATTTGAATATAATTTAATAAAAAAATTACAATCTTATAAAAAAACAAAAATCGTTAAATTTACCCAATAACAAAAACAATTGAAAGTGTACATCTTATACATATTCAAATATATAAAAAATAAATAAAATTAACATCATTTTAAATTAATGAACTATATTCACACAGTTTGAAAAACACAATTTGTCTTACTCCAAAGAAGACACGGTAAGAGATGCGTAATTATAATGTTCCTATCATTGCCAAAAACAAGGCATTTTTTATGAAGTTAAAATATAACATTCCCTTGAATTTTCATAGAAAATTGAGAATATTTCGATGATACATAATTTGAGAACTATTATTAAAGTGGCAATTTTGTAAATATAAACAAATTTCTATTTATTTGTTGATAAACAAATAAAACAAAATATTAAAAAAAAAAATTGCAATTACTTCGTTTAAGGACAAGTTGATCTACTTCGGATTCCATTTGAAGCTATAACTAAAGCTAAAGATTTGGCAATACCTTACCAACCAAATTCATTTTGGTAAACATAAACAAATTTCTATTTATTTGTCTATAAACAAATAAAACAAAATATTTAAAATAAAATAAAACATAGCAATTACATCATCTAAGGACAACTAGATCTACTTCAGATTCCATTTGAAGCTATAACTACAGCTAAAAAGATTGGCAATAGCTTACCAACCAAATTCAATTTGGCTTAACCAAAGGGAAGGCAAGCATGTATTAGTTTAGTATTTCAAGTGGTTGTGGGTTTAATAGGTGGAGGTATTGAAACTTGAATTTTATGAAGCATATTAAATTTAAAGTTTAGGTAGCCTTAGATAATTGTAGGAAGGCTTGATATTGAAACTTGAATTTTGTGAAGAATATTAAATTTAAAGTTTAGGTAGCCTTAGATAATTGTAGGAAAGCTTGATATTGAAATTAACAGGTTTTTAATTACGGTTAAAATTTCTTTGTATTTATCTCTAGAATAGAAATTTATTTAACCATAACCAAAACAGTGTCAAATTTTTTTGTAATAGTCTGTCAGAAATAAATATCTCTGATTGAATTCCATAACATTATCATGATTTTGCATTATTTCTCAATCCTTGTAATTCCTGTTATCTAACTTGATAATAGCTATCATGAAAATGCAGGAAATGCAGTTTTTTTTTACAGTGTTTTCCATATAAAACTTATAGTTTTTTTTTTTATAATTTTATTAATATAATTTATTTTTTTCTTACAATATTTTTATATAATGAATTATATAAATATCATTAAACTCATCATAGAATTTAGGTAAAGAATTAAAAAATTTAAAAAAGAAACAACTCGTAAAATTTAATAATTTAATAATTACCTTTTTAATTTTGGACAATCTTTTACAGTATTTAACGAAGGAGGAATTGCACACTATGAATCCTTAGTATCCTATCCATGTTGGAGAGGGAAAAAAAAAACTGTTCAAATTTCTAGCACTGTTCTATTGATTGCTCCTACTGACGGGGATGAACAAAAATAAGTCTAATCCTATATCCAATATAATTCTATTTTTTTGTGGTTACCATATCTATCAACTTTTATAAAATATAGGCCAAAATATTTACAGCATATCTACTACCTTCCCTCCAATACCCTTATTCTCACTCTCACTAAATACTTCACAATGTCCATGACAATTCCCATTTCAAGAGAAGTTAGATATTGCACATATAAGATAAGATACTACCACATTATAAGTAGGATCATCACAAATATATTCTCTGTTGAACAATGGACTTACTGTTAGTCAGCAACAAAGATGGATGCTTCACCAGTAGCTTATTCCACCATAGGGCAAGGAAATAAAAAATATATACCTTGAAATATTCATATAATATATTATAGAATTCTGTTATTTTTATACAAGTATTTATTAAACCAAGGGATCATTTTATCAGGGGTAAATATTGATTTTTAATTATAATATAAAATAATGATGTCTAACTACTCTTTCGGAATTACGAAATGCATTAGGACATTATAATTCTATTTATTCATTTTCTTTAAAACCTACCAAAGTTAAAAAAAAATTGAAATATGTAAGACTAATATAATTCTATGTAAGACTAACTAATACCACCACCCTCTTATAGTGATGCCATAACATTATGGATATTGAAATCACCCACTGCGATCATTTTGGAAGCATCAATCTATGGCGTGTAAGGTCCATATTATGTGATAGCATGTCTATGTCTTTTTGGGTGGAAATGGTATACTGTAATTTTGTAATATACAGTAAAAAATGGTTCACTATACTATTTTTAATTTAAAGAGTATTTTACATGATAGGGAAGATTAACTATTTAAGTGTTCTTTTAATGGTTACAATTACAATTAAAATTCAACTGTATAAACGGATTTTATAAAATGTAATGTAAAAACGGATTTTTTGAATACTTTTATTACCATTAATTCAATTGTATAAACGGATTTTATAAAATGTAATGTAAAAACGGATTTTTTGAATACTTTTATTACCATTAATACAATCTCGATGTCTATATCAAATTAATACAAGCTTGATATTTATTTAAAATAACAAGTAAGGTGTAACTCATTGAAATCACAGAACCTAGAAACCCACGAAAAGCAGTAGAATTCATAGGCATGCCACATGATCCAGATAGAAGTCGCATTTGGAGAATTCATAGGCATGCCACATGAGGAGAAATAAAGTTAAATTTAGCATAGTCCAGAAACAGTTTGCACATAATGTTGAATTCATTATGCTAGATTCGGTCTGATTCCAGGGAAGGCGGTACATACCTTGGCACGTAACAGTCCTTACGATAAAGTTTCTGAAATAATTTTGCCTAAACCGATAAAATATGACCTAGAATTTGCATCAAATAGAATTACGACAAACCTCAAATGTTCTGAGAAACCATGACCTAAACTAAACTATGACCCTGAATTTCCATCAAATAAAACTACGACAAACCTCAAATTTTTTCCGTAAAGTTGGCCTGAACTGTTAGCTAAAGAGAGGATGGCATGATATTCATGAGACAGTAGTCCAGAAACAGAAATTGAATCACTCCATTCGGAATTATTTTATTGGTGGTCAATGAGAGATGGGCTTTCATTTTGCGAGATGCCTTTGCATTTTAAAATTAATTTATTTCACTTTTTCGAAAAGACAAACCTTTACGCAATAAAATTAATTTTAAAATAAAAACTCTTTCACTTTTTATATATCAAATTATACTAATTCTTTATCTCCATAAACCATACTAATTTTTTCATATAACAAAAAACAAAAAAAAATATTTATTAATAATATAATTATATATATATATATATATTATATATATATATATTATTATTAATTTATTTTTAAAAGTTAAATAATTTTTTTTGTTTTCAATCACAATACTATAGCATTTTCAAAACAGCATGTCAGAATCCTCACTTACTCCAAGAATCTGCTGGAAAAGCAAGCCTCCTTTCTCTAGATCCTCCCACCCACAACAACGATTCCCTCCCACCCAGCGGCTAAAGTTTCTCCACAACGAGAAAATGAGCCAGATATTCGTTGGTTTATATTTATAAATTTTATATTTATAAATGTTTATATATATATTTCTTATTAAATCTTTCTATATATAATAATGTATTTTTTAAGTTCGGTTTGAATCCAGAATCTTCGAGACTTACCTGTTTATTATGATGGCGAATGGTAATCGAGTTCTCTGTGTGAGTATAGTAAGTTGTTTTTAGTATAAATTTTTGAAAGTTTTTTTTTGGTAGATTTTTTCGGTGTAGTATAAACCTCAAATTTTTTCTGTAAATTTAACCGAGCTTGCATGATGTTCAGAAGACAGTAGTCCAGAAACAGGTTGCACATAATGTTGAATTCATTATGCTAGATTCGGTCTGATTCCAGGGAAGGCGGTACATACCTTGGCACGTAAAAACCTGTGTTGAAATTTTGATTTTTTATTTGAACTGCGAGCTGAGCTATTTATTTTCTACAAAATACAGAGATTTGTGTGCATTTTTGAGGCCCTGTTTCAAATGTTGTTTTTTAAATCTTTTATGAAGGTTCATATATGGTTTCTTTATGAGAATATGGATTCTTTTGTCACTGTGTGTCTGAGATATTACCATCTACTAACCATTAAAGTTATGTCATTTGTGAACTAAAAATTACAAGAGCCTTGGGCATCTGTAATTAGTGGAACCCAATATATCAACTACATTAATTAACAGAACAAAACTATGATGGCACATAAATAGACTTTGAGTTGCAATGAGAAAAGATAACATGAAGAACATGCAACAAGAAGCATACACAACCAGTGATCAAACCCAAGCAAACCAATATATAATCAGCTATCAAACCGAAACAGATAATGTCTTACCTTGCTATTGATCCGGGAGAAGAACTGCAGAGCTATGGTTGGAACAGATGCTATATATTCAGTCATTCCATACGCAAACAGGACTGTAGTTTCATTGCGCAGGCGATTAGCGCTGAATCAGAGTTTGCAGGTCTGCGCTGAATCAAAGTTTGCAGGTCTCAGATACATTAGCGCGGGCGATTAGCGCTGAATTAAATACATTAGGCGGGCGAGTCGGTGGTTGGTGAGCGTTTAATACATGGTTGCTGGGAGTAACTACCCGGAAGTGAAAGGGCATTAAAACTACAGGCCGGAGGCGGGCAGGCCGGAGTGAGGTCAAGCGCGGGCAGGCCGGAGCATTGCCGGAAGTCTGTATGCGGAAAGCATGCATGGATGCATGAAGTATGTATGCGGGATTGGAAAATTCAGTGATGTGAAAACCATGTCAAGGGTCAGGGGTGTAAGGACTATAGCAATAACTTTGCTATAGTCGCACAAATAGCACTTGCCCTCTAGTAGGTCCTCCAAATAGTCAACTAAACCCTTGACCATTGCATTGTGCCCAAATAAATAATGAAGAGTTCAATCCCTGGTGTTACCTAAAAGCTATAAGGCACTAGATCCTATGGCCCTAACTAAATCTTCTTTGTAACAACAATTCTATCTATCATCATCCTCTACTAAAACCCTAATATAAATCAATATTCTTATTTTATTATCATACTGAATAATTTCATTTTTATTATATTATAGAATACCATTGTAAATAATAATAAAAAAAATAATAATAAACTTTTTTAAAATAAAAATTAAATAATTAATTAATTATTGTAAAATGTAACTCGTCCAACTTTTGCCGACTAACTACACTAGTGCTCCAAAAACAAACAACAGAGCTATATTTCAAGGCAAGTGACTTGAAATACGCTTAACATTTTTATTTTTAGCGTTTAAATTAATATCTTATATGAGAGTCAACTAGCACGAGGTAGAGTTTAGACTTTTGGGCAAGGTTAGGTTAGGTGAGCCTAAAATAAATTCGTTTGGCGGTTCCTTCCATATCAATTGGATACGATCACATTATTCTTAAGATAGCGATTCTCAAATTGTCAACTAAAATGTTTATAAAATGGAAAAAACAGAATTTACTCAAAATATCAATAATACAATCCACCACACAAGAAAAAGTCGGAAAGTTTTATAAAACTTTTGCCACGTGTACATTTTATCATGCCAAGGGATCACACATTCAAACCGAAACAAACTTCTACTTGCCACGCACAAGTCTGCATTCGTAAGTTAAAGCGATTGATGGAAATACAAAAATCTTCAAGAAAGTTTCAACGTCTTATTTTGGCGTACTTTCAAATTGTATTTATGATTATAAATTTGCTCCACCTTTTTTTATATTCATTGTCTCTTTTTCCTAAGGTATCGGTTATAAATGTGAAATCGGTTAATTATTATTATTTTTATTATTTAATTTAAATTGTTAATTATTATTATTATTTAATTTTAAGGTTATAGTTAAGTTAGACATCATATTTGGTATATAATAATTTTTTTGTTTGTAAGACAAGGGACCCACTTCTTGTTTGACTTATCATTTTTTTAAATTGTATATTGTGTATATCTATACCAATACCATGTCCATGGTCTGTATTATTATCAAAGTATGATGAAGGAAAAAACTTAGCATGATTTTGATCTTTTCAATTGAAAGAGCTTATGTTATATTCATTGAAAAGTATTTAATAGAGATTTTTTAATTGATTATATATCTATCAAGGTTTAGCCATAAGTTTTTTAATTTGGAAATTTTATATATTTTGTTATTTATATGTTTAATTTTATTATTGAGTGGGAGAGGCTTCATTTTACAGCTCAGTATTGAGATATGTGTAAGTATGTCCATATTCACTTGGAGTTTACACGGTCTCTATTTAAAAAAATATTAAAAAAATATCAAATATAATAAAAAACAAAAATGAATATACACATTTCATCGTTTAATTAAAAGTATAATAAAACATCAATTCACTCTCATTGTCAAATTTTACATTCTAAAGGAAGTTTTCACCTCAAGAGATTTGATCCCTCTCCACTCTTGCTAGATCCATGGTTAAGATGGATCTATATTGGTTATATATTTTTCTGTAAAGGTGTTCATATTCTTGTCATGGTTTTTAAGTTAATTATTAAGTGTTTTTTTTACAAAGCCAATTCATATTTTTGTTGTAGTGTTTTAGCTATATCCACAAAAATATGGAAAATGTTAATATTTGAAGCAGTGGGATTTGAGGAAGGACAAAGTTAGAGAAGAATAAAGATGTATGTGCTAAAGTATTTAGTTATTAATATACAAATATAATATTTTATTATATAAATAATTATGGGTCGTTTTTTATATTTAATACTTTATATATATGGTTATATTTAAACTGATGTTATTATCTCTCTCTCTCACACACACATTAACAAATAAATATTAATTATTTAATATGTATCATGTTGTTATGTTGTTGTACTATGTGCTAGTGATTTGAGGGTGCCTCTTCCCATTCACCTGTTCTAACTCTGAGGCTAAATACAACTTGACATTCTCTTTCCATTTGTTGAGTAATCATTTTCTACATGATTCTTCTTGAGCATCATATATCTCTATTGATTTGTGAGCCACCAATTGCTCTAACTTGTACGCCATTTTCCATGAACATCGAGACTTCTTAGTAATTGCTTCTCATATTGTCCATTAGTGTTATAATTCCATAACTATATGCACCTTTGTGGCACACATTTCTAGTGCTACACTAACAACACATATTCACTTGAACATGTTAGCATGAGTGTGGATGATAGAGGTCGTCACACAAATCTCAATTTACATAGATTTGAAGTTGTTGTACATAAAAGGATTCAACAAAGAAGGTTCAGTGAAGGGCTTTGTGCCTCTCAAGCTCAATCGAGCTCCATATATTATAAAGCTTGTAGTTTGAAGCATATTAAGAAAGTTTATTTCAACAA
Organism: Pinus taeda; assembly: GCA_000404065.3. Lineage (NCBI taxonomy): Eukaryota > Viridiplantae > Streptophyta > Pinopsida > Pinales > Pinaceae > Pinus > Pinus taeda. The sequence goes on from APFE030279375.1 coordinate 9,299, forward strand.
TATAGGAGTAGAGTATAAAAGTCTCAAATTCTTCTCACCGCTAACCTTGATTTCTTCATTTTATTCATATTCTCAATCAAATCTTACCGAGCTCACCAAACTTCTTTATGCCTTTGCCTATGCACAACAACGCCATAGAGCTCATTATTCATTGCTTGACGTTGTCTTGATTTGGACATATAATCCATTACTAAAATGGTGGGGTGAGACTTTGGGAAGAATACATCTTGTTTGTAGATAGTGAAAGTAGTCAATTGTTAGACAATTGAATTTTTGTCTTCAAAATCAAGTACAGGTACATCAAAAGCCCTTAAGAAGAAATCAAGGCCTTCGTAAGGTCCAAATATGACAACAAAGAATCAAAATACTTACACGCCAATTTTAGTCTATGTAAACTCATGGAGGAAATCTTATTGAGTGTCATATATTGTAGTTTATAAGGACATCTATCCAATAGAACTCTCGTGCTCCTCGTCTTCCTCTCTGTTTGCATCTACCCATCTTTTATAACAAATTAAATCTCAATTCTCACCTAGTTATATGTAGAACTAATATTTAAAATGGATGGTGTGGGTAGATGATGCGTGTTGAAAATAGTGGAATCTTATTGCTATTGTACATAAAAAACACACCCTACCTTCCTCATTCCCATATCTTATAAAAGTAATATATTTTCCCTCCCTCAATGCCTCCTCTTCCAAAATATTATCAAACTTAAATAACTATCATGATATTGATGGGAGAGATGGGCAAGAGGGTAAGTGAACTATGATGGTGGATAGGTTGCAATGTCATCATTGCACGAGGCATGTACATTATAGGGAACATCGAAGAGGTAAATAAGTTGAGTGATAGATGGACACAAAATAGGTGGTATTCTATACAAGGTGGTTTGGACAATTAGCTTTGGGAAAAATCCCTCCCTAAAGAAATGGTTTCAACACAAAAAGGAGTGAAAATTTTGAAACAATATAAATGCATTATCTAAGTGATAAATAATGATATTGGGAATATTTTTGTTCCAGATATCAATGTTCATTGAAGGCGAAAGTTAGTTAATGGGATTCCAAGGAATACGATATGTAAACATGACAAGAGAAAGGTGAAAGCACATCCCAATGAAACATAAATTAAAAGAAGGAAAAAGAAGAAGAAAATAATCGGAAAGTGAACTCAATAGGATGAAGAACTATGAAGAAGCTCAATAAGGAGGATCTTACATGATTCAAACCCATTACTCTATAGAATCACTTGAACATTCAAAGCCACAAAGAGATGCATGATGTGTGTGAGGCCTTGGTAGTCATGAAGCCTACAATGCCTCGCAGGTCTATCATGTGAGATTGGAAGTTGGCCTTGGACCTATTTCTATTGGTGTCAAAGGGATATAAGTTAATATGTAATAAACTTGGAGATGTTAGTTTGAGGAACTAACCTCTAGCAAGTCACGATGAAGGTCAAACAACTTATGTGGGAAGAGGGTTAGGCATCTCTAGTCTTCACAAGCCATGAGTGTCTAGAGAGAACCACGATGAATCTTCGAAGAGACAACATAACCATCCTATAAAATCATAGTAAGGAGAGCATAAAAATGCAAAATGGTCACAAGTGTTTAAGGAGCATATCCAAAGAGTATGATGCTCCCAAGAAATATAATGATATGTATCAATTTGAAGTTAATGAGAGAAAACTCTAAGTCGGGCAAGAGGACCTTCAAGTTGAAAGATATCTAGAGTTTGGTGTCCCCTGAGAGTTTAATGAACTCATCATTCTATTATACATACAAATCTGAGTAGCATTAAAGTACGGAGAAAGCAATTATTTAGGCTCAAACCATGTTGATTAAAGACATGCTTTGTAGATCTTAGTGTAAATACCTCATTTATCTTTCCCTTGGGGAGATCAAGGAGGTTACATGGTTGAAATCCATTGCTCTAGAGAAGCATTTGAACATTCAAAGCCATAAAGAGATGCATGATGTGTGTGAGGCCTTGGTAGTCATGAAGCCTACAATGCCTCATAGGTCTATCATGTGAGATTGGAAGTTGGTTGTGGGCCTATTTCTATTGGTGTCAAAGGGATATAAGTCAATATGTAATAAATTTGGGCATGTTAGTTTTGAAAATGCAACAAGAAATTCCTAATTTAATTTTCCCTTGAACTAAATTAGGAGAAAATTGTAATCCCACATCACAAGACAACTTGAATGAGTTAACTGAGTTAGTATCACTTAGTTAGCTTAGTTAGTTCGAGTTGGGGCCTAAATTGAGTTGTGTATAATGATTCCTAAATTTGACGAGCCTAGGCTGAGTTAATTTCAGTTGTAACAATTTAATCCAGTTAAATCGAGTTAAAGTCAGTTAAACTAGTTCCAACTGTTGGAGGAACTAGTAGGAGGTTTAGCACTCGGGTGCAACTTTAGTGTTCAACCAGTTAAATGATAAATCAACCTTAATTAACTCATGCATGCATGAAATCTAAGTTACCCAGTTGAGATTGGAGTTCACGGGAAGTGTACTATCAATTGTATAATTATCTAAGTGTACAGGTGGTGCATGCAGTTAGAGAAGAGCCTACAGGAATTGCACAGTTCAAGATGGGGATTTCCCTAATTAATAGGGGGATAATTCCTTGAGAAACAACGCAAGGAAATAGGAGCTTGGTAGGCATCAAAATTGGCTAAGTGTTGGCCACATTCAGTCTGTGAGGCAGTGAGACATATTATACTCGTGCAGAGGTTGCTCAGGCTTGAGCAAGCATTGTATTTCTTCTCTATTTTCTGACTAATGCAATATAGATAGGAAGGGGTTTTGATCAGTTTTTTTCCCCTAGATATATCCTCATGTATGTGTATTGATTTATGTCACATGTTTTTGATATATGCTTTTAATCATGAATTGCTTTCTGCAGATGAGTAGAGTAGATTTGAGTCTTATGTTTTACAACATTACATGAGATGTATTGAATCTACAATTAATTTCTACATGGTACCAGATCTAGATTCACAATAGAGAAGAGAATTCGAAGTTGTCATTGTAGGAGGTTCGGATTTCAAGATTAGTGTTGCACGCTTTCTCCATCACTGAGAAGATGACTTCCAACGGACTCAAGCTTGAGTATGCTTTGGAAGGAACCACAAATTTTGTGGCATGGAAGATCCACGTGGAGGCAATATTGGATGACAATGGGTTGCTAGATTACATCAAGACAAATGTAGCAAAACGACCAACATATGATATCCAAGATCTCACATAGTGGAAGAAGGGTGTGGCTAAAGCGAGGACAACCATATTGGAGGGAGTTCGAGATCATATTGTCTCAAATCTCCACAGGAAAGAAACTTCGTTCACGATGTGTAAAACATTGACATACTTGTTTGAGAATAATAGTAACCATAGGAAGTTGGCACTCAAGGACAAGCTTCGAAGCATCAAAATGCAAAAGAATGAATCAATTCTGCAATAACTAAGCAAGTTTACATAGTGTCGTGATGAACTTGGCGGGGTCGGTGTTATTGTCCCTGAAGAAGATTTGGTATCTCTAGCTCTATTGGGCCTTCCCAAGAGCTAGCACTGTTATCAAGATTTCATAAATGGTAGAGACAAACTACCAAGTTGGGAACAATTATGGTTTAATCTAGTACAGGAAGAAATAAAGTGGAGCAATAGAGATGGGACTTCATCAAAGGTTGAGGATGAGGCAAAATTGTGCCTTGGTTGGAAAGGAAAATAAAGGGAAAGGGAATAAATACCAATCCAAAGCATAATCTAGTCAGGCGGGCAAGAAGAAAGACTTATCAAAAATCAAGTGCTTTCATTTTCATGAGCTAGGACACCATGCCATGAAGTGTCCACACAAGAAGGCTGGCAAGAATCCCTCAAGAGGAGGGGCAGGTAAGCTGTAGGTGAAGCTCTAGCTTCAAAATTCGAGTTGGATTTCACCCTCATCGCTTGTATGGTGAGAAAGTGATGGGTAGTGTGTGTTATTTGGATAGTGGAGCCTCATTCCATATGACAGGAAACAAAGAAATTTTATGTGACTTGGAGGAGAAATAACTCAAGCATAAATTGAGTTTGGAGATGACATAAGGTATAGCGCGACCGATATC
>APFE030279378.1:0-26226 GCA_000404065.3 Pinus taeda
AAAGGTAATTTCTTACATTAAAAGCATTCACAAGTTCCAAAATATTTAAGGCTTAACTCCCTATACTTTTCAAGTATTTAAGATCAAGGTTTTGAAAAAAAAAGCTTCATAGGCTCACTAAAGTTTGTAGCTACAGTCCAAATTTCTCAGGCATGAATATACAGATCTTCTGACAATCAGAAAATGGATTTAAGTGATAATGATGATGAAAAATATGGAAATTCTAAAAGGAGTCTTATCAAGACATGTTTTAGTAGTAGGCTGTTTGATTATCTAACGGGAGATAGTATTTCAAATCTTAGGAAGGTATGTATACATCTCCTCTACAATAAAATCACGAGTATTCTTAAAGATAGAGACTGATTGAATTTTCATGCAGTGAGGTATAAAATCCCAATGAGTGATTAAAAACTACTCAAAGTTGACAGTTTTGGAGATATACTTCATCTGTGATATTAGATACTAATGTTGTATTTCTAACCAAACAAAACTTCTCTACTAAGGAATAAAGGTTCATTTGCAATTTCATTTTATAGTATACTAAATTAGGAGTATATGGCATCTATGCAACTAGGAAATCACATTTAACCAATTGGGTAGCTGAACATACTGGCAAACTACTCGTAGTCTGCCCTAAGCATCTACTTTACTTATAGCTCTTGAATAACTGGGATGTCACCTCTAGTTCTGGTCCCAGTAAATATGTTAAGTTTTCGAGTTGTCAGAGACAAGGATAAAGGCAGCGTAGAATGTTGCCTATATTATGTGTTCTAACTACACAACTGTCAATTTATAATTTATAATTTCTTCATAGGCATCTCAAAAATTTATAATTTCAACACTTTGTTCAGCTACACTTTCAGGACATTCCATCCAAGATGGAACTTCTTGACAGCACTACAAAGACCACAGTTTTATACAACTCCAAAGTCTGGGAACCACATATGTCAGAGTATTCAGACAGAACAGATAGAGTTCAGGTTCTCTAGATCCAACACATCATCTAATGCAAAAGCACTATTACCCAGTGACCCACCACATCATCTAGATTGCAAAACATCCTTTCTAGGTCGACAATCTTTTTGCACTGGTTTCACCACTTAATCAGGTCCACAACTTCACTAATCAGACCATTGGTAGAGATCAGAACTCTTACATTTCATACCGCTAATTGGAGGCCATTGCCACTACATCGAGCAGTTCCGCCCAACCATAGTTTAAAAAACCAGCCGGCATAAACCGGAAACTGATCAAACCAGCCAGTTCACTGGCAAATCTAGCCGGATCAGCCACAAAACCGGGTTTATGCCACCATTTCGCCATTTTTTCACAAAAACCAGACCTAATCGGTCGGTTTATGGGTAAACCAGCTGGTTCTGTCATAAACTGGCCATTTCATTGCTACGGCCGCTGTTGACCCACGAGGCCGGGTTTTGGGAGCTTCTTAGGTGGTTCTCCAAAAACACCCTCTCCAAAACAATAAAAGGACGTCACCCCCTCATTAGGATCACACATCTCATTTGGAGTTTTTGTGAGTTTCATTGGGAGCTTGGAAAGTGTTGAATTTTTGCTGGAGTAGTCATCCTGGAGGCTTGGAGCTATTTTGGAGATAGTTTCCTTGTTTCTTGCCCTCAAGGAACCATGTTTTTGAGATCAGTTGATGTTTTTGATAAAGTGAAGGATGCAACCCTTCTGTTTGGGCTTTTGGAAGAGATTATTCAGGAAGTGGCAGAGCAGAATGTTGTAAAAGTCATCACAGATAATGCCTCAAACTATGTTCTTGCTGGAAAAATGCTTGAGGCCAAATATAAGACGATATTTTGGACTCCATGTGCTGCACATTGCATAGACCTCATGTTTGAGGACAGAGGCAAAGTGGGGTGGGTAAAAACACTGTAGAGGAATGATCATGTTGATCACTGATATGTACCAGTAGCCTTATAGTCTTTTAGTAGGCCAATGGTCCCATAGCTTGATGCATTGATTTTGGACTTTGTAGGCCATTTGGAGCCTCATTGCTTATGTATTTTATCAATGATATGTATTGCACTCAGTTCCATTTTGTCATTGTGGTATCATAGCTATATTTGATGTATCATATAATAAGATGGCTTGTAATGGTATACCGTATTACTGAATTTTCTTGTTTTTGGAAGTAGTCTATTTTGTGACAATCAAGGATGTTATTATGCATGTGAGCATGTATTTTGTGATAATGTATTGCACTCAGTGCCGTCTTGATATATTCACATTTACACAGTATATAGAGAAGTAAAATTCATCGCAGATAATCGCTCAAACTATGTTCTTGCTGGAAAAATGCTTGAGGCCAAATATAAGACGATATTTTGGACTCCATGTGCTGCACATTGCATAGACCTCATGTTTGAGGACAGAGGCAAAGTGGAGTGGGTAAAAAACACTGTAGAGGAATGATCATGTTGATCACTGATATGTACCAGTAGCCTTGTAGTCTTGTAGTAGGCCAATGGTCCCATAGCTTGATGCATTGATTTTGGACTTTGGAGGCCATTTGGAGCCTCATTGGTTATGTATTTTGTCAATGATATGTATTGCACTCAGTTCCATTTTTTCATTGTAGTATCATAGCTATATTTGATGTATCATATAATAAGATGGCTTGTAATGGTATACCGTATTACTGAATTTTCTTGTTTTTGGAAGTAGTCTATTTTGTGACAATCAAGGATGTTATTATGCATATGAGCATGTATTTTATGATAATGTATTGCACTCAGTGCCGTCTTGATATATTCACATTTACACAGTATATAGAGAAGTAAACTATATCCTAGCCGAACCACAACCACAACCACCCAATGCAGTTGATTGGACCTCCTCTCCCTCTAAACAGCTCACACAAGGACCAGATTAAAGCCAAACCAGTCCAGAAAAGGGGGCAAGGATTTTCAATGCAAATAATAATAATAATAAAGTCTAATTCATCCTTTCCTGCCACTAAAACTTAAAATGCATTTATATAGAGCAACCCCTTTTCTATGTGCCTCACAGCTCTCTCATTGAGCATTTCTAGAAATTTGGAATTTATGGAGCTGCGTCGAAGAATGCAATTCCAAGTGATCTTGGAGCTTGTTTGGAATTTCTTGTGGGTTGTTCCTAGTGGATTTGACATCTACATTAGGAGGCTATAGCCCATACACAATCTTGGAGGGGTCCTTGACCATATTCTTATGCCCATTGATCCCATTCAAAGGTATGTTAAATCTGATCTTTTTTCTCATAAAATTGCATTTGAATTTCTTTTGCTGAAAAAAAAATAAATAAAAGAGGCAAGATTTGCAAGATGGTGGCATAATAGCTATATTTGATGGATCATCTGATAAGATGGCTTATAATGGTATACCATATTACTGAATTTTCTTGTTTTTTGGAGGTAGTTTATTTTGTGACAATCAAGGATGTTATTATGCATGTGAGCATGTATTTTGTGATAATGTATTGCACTCAGTGCTGTCTTGATATATTCACATTTACAAAGTATATAGAGAAGTAAACTATATCCTAGCCGAACCACAACCACAACCACCCAATGCAGTTGATTGGACCTCCTCTCCTTCTTAACAGCTCACAAACCAGTTCAAGGACCAGATTCAAACCAAACCAATCCAAAAAAGGTAGCAAGGGTTTTCAATGCAAATAATAATAATAAAGGGATCAAGTCCAGATTAAAGCCAAACCAGTCCAAAAAAGCAGGCAAGGGTTTTCAATGCAAATAATAATAATAAAGGGATCAAGTCCAGATTAAAACCAAACCAGTCCAAAAAAGCGGTCAAGGGTTTTCAATGCAAATAATAATAATAATAAAGTCTAATTCATCTTTTCCTGCCACTAAAACTTAAAATGCATTTATATAGAGCAACCCCTTTATGTGCCTCACAGCTCTCTCATTGAGCATTTCTAGAAATTTTGAATTTATGGAGCTCCAAGTGATCTTGGAGCTTGTTTGGCATTTCATGTGGGTTGTTCCTAGTGGATTTGACATCTAAATTAGGAGGCCATAGCTCATATGCAATCTTGGATAGGTTCTTGACCATATTCTTATGCCCATTGATGCCATTCAAAGGTATGTTAAAATTGCATTTGAATTTCTTTTGATGAAAAAAAAGAGATGAGATTTGCAAGTTATTATATTTACTATAGACCCCAAAATCAAAGACCCTAAATGGGCCCATTTGATGCTGATAATGAGTTCCAAACATAGCAAGAAACACACGAAGGGACCACTCATAGGTTGAAAGAACACCTGGCCGGGTTGTCTCATGCCAAAAAGGCCAAGTTGTCTCATGCCACACTAAAGAAATTAGACCCACTGGATTGGAAATGCAAAACAGGCATGAGGAACTTATGGAAGACAGGGCTAGACAGGAAGAGATAGAGAGATTGCTTGCCATGGGATCCAAACAAACCCTAGTGTTCAAGTCTCTTGCCCTAATCCTTCTCTCGATGTTAGGGGGCTCCATCCTGTATGATTCTTCCATTCATGAAAAGCGGTATCAAAGGAGGATGGACATTCAAAGGTGTCTTCATCCACCTCTACTCCTACCAGTGCTTCTACGTGCAGTTAGCCCACCTTACACAACCATTAACAATATAATATTATAAAGAACCTCTTTTTTACTGCATTGCAAATTGTGTGGTATAACACAAATATTCCCTTCAATGTTGCCCAATCACTACACATTACCCGAGGGGATCTCTATTTCAAAACTAAAAATAGAAATCAGGTCTATAGATGGCTATTTGAGGGGTTTTAAATAATGATGTGCCAAAATTATAGATCATCCACAACTACTCATAAATACTGGCATTAATGAGGAAAAACATCAAGGGCAGGAAGCTTGTTAGGCATTTGCAACGAACTTGAAAAAGATGGTTGCAAGTGGTGAATGAAATGTATCAGTGGAGTGATAAAAAAGATGCAAAATACACCAACAACAATGTTTCTAAGAACTCATTTAGGAAATAGCAAAGGTTTATGAAAAAATAATGTTTCTGAGAATTCATTGCAGTTGTGTATAGGAGAAAAATTGGCCACGGGTTGCATTTATTATGCTCTAGATTAGGCAAAATTGCAGATAAATGCAACATACAAGGATAAAGCAGCTAAGTATGGGCCTGTTTTTAATATCATTGATATCATATGGAACAATCAACTCCATCAACTTATACATGCATCTGGCAGCAGCTAGAAATAAACCAACAGACTGGTATTTCAAATTTCAATATAGACGATGAGTAACTTTGGCAAAAACCTAAGGCGTATGTATTTGGATGATGTTCCACTGGTAACACACGCATGTCAAGCACTAGACATGCTACTACAAGAAATGCTATTGTGAATGTCCTTAAGTAGTTCGACAAGTTAAGTCAGAGGATGATCCTGCAATTGACGTCGAGGATCCCAATTCCAACAATGGTCACAAGTTTAATGGTTGACTATGACAATCAATGATCACTGATATGTGGTAGGCTAGTAGCTTGAAGCATGCTTTTGGAATCTAGATGTCATTCACAGCCTAGTTTTGATTTTTTTAAATAGCTTAATTTTATACAGTTACAATCTAATCAGTTGAATTAACTAAACTTTTTCCCTAATCATCAGGATTTAAACATTTAACATAACACACCAGTGTTATAAGGACCGAACCGGACTGGCCGGTTCACACCAGTCCAACCATTTTGAGACAAAAACCGGTTCAAACCGGTGACTTGAACCTCTTTTGTCCAGTTCAGTACGGTAAAACCACGTAGAACACAACAAGTGGGGCTTGTTTTGTTTTTTCTTCTAATGTTTGTCTTAGCTGGGCACTAGCCCAAAATAGGCACCTAATATTCAAGCATATGGGCCTACTATTGCTATGCATTTCATGGTAATGTTTAAGAATACATTCTCCTCTATCATGAGCCTACTAAAAAAAATACCCATCACTCAAACAAAATCTTGACTTGACATGCTATGATTTTTCTATCTTATTTTAACGCTTAGAGGGTGATATTGATGACAAAGATCCCAATATAGGCAATGATTTTGATGATATGTAGGTATTTGTAGTAGCATAATTTTTTTTGGATGCTAGAGACCATGTGGAGCTTGTTTGCTTGATGTATTTTCAATTTAGAGATGGATTGCACTCAGTGCTATTTTGGTTATGTGCACCATTTCTTATTTGTGCATAAATGGTTTGGATTCATATGAATGCACATGAACATATATGTTTTTCTTTAAAATTTGAATATTTTGTGTTTTTGGTTGACCGTTTTTTTGGTCTGGTTTTTTTTACTGGTTTTCATACAGTTCTAACGGATCCCCGGTCCGGGGGATATACCGGTTCAACGAACGGTCCAGTTCTGATAACTATGTAACACACTACTGCGAGCATTTTCATAACCAATGTCCTCAATTGCAAAAATTTGCAACTCAAATCCTGACTGAAATTTGTAAAGCTTCTCTAGGTGTGAATGCAACCGATCCATGACTATTTTTGAACAAAATCATACGAACAAGGAAAACATTCTGGAACAACAATATTTAAATAATCTCCTTTTTATGCAATAGAACTTCCATCAAGGCACAACAAATTACTGAACAAGAAACATGACACAAGTCCCATTGCCTTAGATGATATTGATCCATCCTTGAAATTGGTAAAGGAGACTCTTCCAACAAAGTTTGATGCTAATAAGGTGTACGTATTTGGATGATGTTCCACTGGGAACGCACGCATGTCAAGCACTAGTCATGCTACAACAAGTAATGATATTGTAAATGTTCTTTAGGAGTTCAACAAGTTAAGCCAAAGGATGGTGTCCTCCAATTGATGTCAAGGATCCCAATTCCATCAATGGACACAAGTTTAATGGTTGACCATGACGATCAATGATCATTGATATGTGGTAGGCTAGTAGCTTGAAGCATGCTTTTGAAATCTAGATGTCATTCAAAGCCTAGTTGTTTACGTGTTTTGATTCACATGTGGATTACACCCAATGTCATTTTACTATATTCACCCTTGCATTGTATACAGTGTATACATGATTAAACGTTGATGTTGAATATTTTGTTTCTAAAGGTTTGGAATCCTAGATTTACATGAATGTACATGATTATATATATCTTTGCATTAATATTTTAATATTTTTTGTATTTTTAGTAGGCCAAGTCGTCAACGAATTCCATAACCATTGATCAATTCTGAGTTTGATTCTGACTACTAAGACGTCGTTACAAACAGTGGGCCTCTTAATTGATGGTTTGCCCGACCCATTCATGTGTTACTCACTAAAGATCCCCTCAACGTCTCCTACAAAACTCGCAAGAGTGGAGCTAGATAATTATGTAGAACATTTATTGACGATATGTTCACGAAACCTAAGTATATCCATCTCAAGGGCTCAAACCCAAGATGGCCTTCTATGTAGAGCACTTCAAGGAGATAAGAAGGACCTCATTATTAAATCAGCCTATACATCTCAATACTAGATGCACACCCTGCCAATACCTCATGGCTAGTTCCAAGTCGGTTCTAATTGACGCAAGTGAAAGTTGAACATAATATTACACAAGTAGACAAGGCTTATCAACTCTATCCCTATAGGAGAACAATATGGAGAAACATTTAATTTTTTGATGCCCTCTCTAGTATGAGATACAAGGTTAACATGATTGCCTCTGCAATTGTGCTAGAACTCCCTCACCATTTTTCTTAGGTATCCAACCAACAATGTTGGTCTTTATACAACAGGGACACTCCTAAAGCTTAAATTGTCTTCAGTCAGACCAACCACACCACCATTTTGTTGGACATAATAAAATTATTTTATATTATCTTATCTAGTAGATTCAAGAAAGGGATAGCAATTTCCATACCGTAGAGAAGTATATAATTTTTTAAATTGGGAATGGGTGAGAAACACAGAATCAAACTAAATACAATATTTAAGAAAGAATGGAAGAGCAGTTTAAAAATAAAATTTTGAAAGTTCTTGTCCATGCATCTGTTTGCACAGTAGTGCAATGTGCATAAATTACGTCCTTCCCTCTCATACATCGACCGTGTAGATGTCATTTTTCGCTTTTACTAAAATTTCAAAAGTTTTGTTTCCAAAACAGTCCTGCTTCCAAAAATTATACCTTCTTCCCCACATGCGGCATAACCTATTTTGTGTGGTTTTGATGCCTGATTCCAATGCATAAAATATATTAAGAGTAAACTAGATGTATTTGTAAACATTTATCCACACTGAATGTACCATTGTAAACATTAAACAGCCATCCACTTAATCTCAAATATAAGGGGTCTAGACTACCTCCATTTATTCTGTGGCAGAGACCTCTTTCTCTATTCAAGTCCATCCATTTTGAATCACTGCTGATGTGTCTGATCTATATCCAAAATCCTACAGTCAACTCTAACTCTATAGACCTATCATCTCTAATCTATGAGAACTGCATGGTATCATCAATTCTGCCCAAACACTCACTCCCATCTATCGCAAGTTCCCTTTCTCAGAATGGGACACAAATTCCAGAAGTCATGTTTCACTTAAACTATTCCAAACAAAAACATGGCATACAGAATTGCAATGACATGACAAACCTCCCATGCATTGCTGAGAAACAGAACAGCAACTTCACAAAACACAACAGCTCCATTAGTTTTTAGCTTCAACTAAAGCACCACACAGCTTGCAGTTGCTAAGGGAGCCCTATACAAATTGGTATAAGTAGGAATTTATGGGGGATCCCTCTTCGATGGAACTTTGAAGAAAAAATCCATCTCCAGCCATGCTGATGAGCCCCTATGACCCATAAACAAGACCCAAGTATCACAAACATAAATTTGTGGAGTTATATAACAGGCAGGAATTTATGCTTCTCACCAGCAAAATTAACAAAACAAAAAAAGGGGGCTTATCTTCATACCTTGCAGGCCCTGTATGCCTGTGGGCCAGTCCTGCCAGCCAGCAGGGCCCTTGATATGCAGGCACACAAGGCCTTGCAGCCACTGTAGCTCTTCATACAAGTGTTACATTTATCTGTGATATATCACCTGTAATTTCCCAAGCCGATCATATCAGTGATAATTATCACAACAATTTCATCTTTTGAAATTGTTGTCATACATTCAAAATATCACAATAATTTGAGTAAACATTGAAATTCAATGGAAATTATCACCTTGTCCATGTCAGTCACACCCTATAACTGGACCCTTGGTCTTTTGACCCTCATTCTGCACAACTTATGAGAATGATCTCTGAGGATGCTGCGACCATTTTCCAGCAGGTAAACATGGGAAAATCCGCTGGTTTAATTGCCATCAGCATGGAAATTGTGAAGTATCTACATACATCATGATGATCCATCTCATAAGATACACTGTTTTTTCTTTGATGTCATACTGTACCATTCTGTCAGGACATATGAGTCCAGACATATCATGTTTCAGTATCAATGTGTGATGTACCCACTTGACATCTTATTTATCAGTTTTATATTAATATTTATGTAGCAATGTGTTGTTTGATGTTGTGGCTTTAAATGTTCAAAAATTCAAAATACAATTTTTTTCTTTTCTTAGAATAAGTATTTTTGTAATTTTTTAAAGGTTCCAAAAGTTTCTGATATTTTCCCAACATTGCTGAAAAGTTATATTCCAGAACCTCAACAATAAATTCACAAAGACAATAAGCATAACATTGCTTCATACAGATGACCAGACAGGACAGCCCTATATTGAGGTGTACTGGGGTCTCCATAGAACTGGCACGCAACAAACAAGTACTAAGAATGTCAAACAAAACAGATACAGCAACTTCTGAAAATCAGTGAAATCACCAGTTTTCATATGTAATAACTTGGTGTATCACTGTCAAGGTCTAGCCCAAGTAGTCATGGGATGGAGTGTTATACTCCCAACCCAAGTTCAATTCCCATAGGCTGCATGTTGGGCTCATACCGAGCATATAATTGTAATGGCTGAGTCCTGTCGTTGACATGCCCTTGTGCCCTGATGAATCTAGGATTTACCATGGGTACCATGTTCAGAATAAGGGAAATCGCCCGGTGGTTTCCCCACACATGTTAAAGAAAAGAAAAAAGTGTATCACTGCTAATTCAGAAAATAACCCATGAAAAAATACTCAGCTGAGCTGCTCACAGCAAACACTGTGTGAATTTTTCAGTGATACCAATATTCAAATAAACCATTAAAAAGCTTCATGGAAATCATTCACATGAAACTATAGGAACATCGATATCTATTAACCAACTCAGCAAAACTTGAAACACAACTATACATGGTTACGTTCCTACAAGCAAATGCAGACCAAGATAAAAACAGAGCTAATATTAGGGTAACTTTTCCAAACAACTAACACAATTATTTCATTACTCTAGATAGTTTCAGGAATACTTCAAACCTTGAGCGTATTTAATGTCAACTATAAGTAAGTTAATCATGCTGTCCCCTTAGAATTTACATTTCTCAATAATATCAAAATATATGCCTGCAAGGACCATCAACATAACAATTATCTACAGCATCATGACATGCGTAAAAGAGAACAGTGACAGAAAATAACTATATTTTACAGACTGACACTAAACACAAAGTAACTAGGCTCTGAATCCTGCACGAAATTAAAATTAAAACAAAACAAATATCTTTATGCTACAAGATATCAGCATTTCCCACAAATTGAGTGTTTACAGTATATGCAAAATTGTAAATCAGTAAGTATGCTAAGCAGTCACAAATTAATAATCAAATGTAAATCTTATTCTCATTTATCCACTAATAAAGTTGCAAGCATAAGAACTCCTCTGCAGTAGAACTTGCAGATGGGATTTCATGCAACATAATTATAAACATCAAAATTCACTATTAGGAAAATCATTATAACTATCTAGAAGAGAATAGACATTGACAAAAATCATAACAGAAATAACAAAATGTCTAGCTGTAGAAATTGCAATAATTCTGATGCATGCCCCTCCACACATAAGCATGATCAAACAAAGAGCGAATGTATTTCTTTGAAAATGTAATATATATTTCAAAGAAAGAAGGTACTTGAAGAAACAAAAATGTACGTGTGAAAAACTTCAAATGTCTTGATGCGTGAAAAACTTCAAATGTCATTCACTGACAAAATAGCTAACAAAACCTCTGAACTAATTAACTCAATATTGTGATCTATCATGATTAAGGTTCAACTTCTGAATCTTCTACCAGCCCATTTATCATCCATGACAAACAATAAAAAGCAAGAGTACAATTTAACCAAAAATATTTGCTGCACAGGCTAAAGAACTCACAATGCTCGGATCCTCAAAGAAGCTCGTAACAGCAACTCAGATCAATCTTGGTGTAGATGAACAAGCGGCAGCCCTTTGAAAGAGATAGCTGACATGTGTCAACTTTGCACAAGATCAGAAGCACACTTCCAGCAGAACTCTCTCTTACTCGATCAATATAGCAAAATATCCCTGCCTCTCAATTCTAACAAGTGATTGCAATAACTTAAAACAATGAAAGCTGCACTTGATCTTGAGGGTTGTATAGAGTGACAGTAAATCCCCTGACCTACTAACGTCTAGTTCCACGCCCTTCAAAGCCAGATCTTTTTGTCTTGTTCCCATTTTCTTGAGAAGTCGGATCTTCTGTAGAACTACAAAATAGCATGCACAAACAAAAGTCAACCTTTAAAACCTACATAACTTATACAAACAGATACTATAAGAACAGTAATATCAATGAGCACTTGCTGTTCAGTGCTTTTTCATAGCATATATTTACATGGCAGCAATTGATACAAGAGGGTCTGACAATTTCAAGATCAAAACCATGAGTCACTCCTTGTAACTATAAATAATATGTACCAAGTTAGATAATTATCTAGCTAATCATATAATGAACTAGAGAACTGATATGTATTCACTAGGATGTAGAAAGGAAAGAGGGGGGCTCCTGATTCATTGACACCGCTCCTATTCAAAGCCCTAGTGCAGGGTTTCATCTGCATAAAACAGATTGTATTCCAGCAACATGGAAGAAGGAAAGTGCATTGGGCCTGAGAAGAGTACATCACTTTACTGTGTTTTTGCAGGATTTGGCAAGGGGCTGCAGTAATCTCCTATTTTTGCAGGATCTGGCAGAAAAAATGGTTTACTTGCAGTTCTTGGGATTTGGTATTTATTCATAGCACTCCGGATCTACCCAATGGTTTCAATTTTTCATAAATTAGGTCCTTTTGGACTTCCTTCGAGTCCCACAACCCTCATGGGCACTTGAGTGATGCTGCAGGATTTAAAATGCATTGAAATGCCTCGAAAACTTACTGAGTCATATCATATGGCATTTCCAAAAGCATAACTTCACATGATACAGTCCAAGTAGTTTCCGATGAGTTCTGTCCCTATTTCAGGGAAGCTCCACACGAGTCCTCAATCACCATCAAATCATCAGAGAAGGTAATATGGAGAGAACCCAGGACTAGCAAGGGCCTGGCTCTATAACCCTAGGAGTGTTGCTTGCAGCCAAAGATCAATGAAACCCATTACTCCTATCAATCAACATTTTTTCTTTCTTTCTTTTCAGCTAAGGGGAGAAGTGCTCCATATGGATGGAAGGAAGGTTGTCTGAAAAGAGCCTAAAATCAAGGGGGGCAACTCCATAACCCTTGGAAGGATCGTGTGTAGAGTCATAGATGAAGTGCCCCCATCACTGTTATCAAAGCTGGGCTGTTCTTTTTTTTTTTTTGGGGGGGGGTGTCGGAGGGTGTTCTCAAAATGAATGAACCGTAGACTAAAGCCAAGGTTGACTGGCTCTATAACCCTTGAAGGGTTCTTGGGGAGGGCCCTAGATCGTGAAGGCCGATCATTCTTATCAAGGCTAGGATGGCAAAAGAACCCCGAAATGGATTAAGTGTTGCTCCATAGAGCATTGAAAGTAGTACCATGTTCATAGGAAATCTCTCACTCTATGTCAATCCGAGAAGATCTAGCCTAAAATCTGGGAAAGGATTTCCTCTAGGTATCAAAGAGATGTGAAAGGACTAGAAGAGATCTGAAGTTTAATTCATCTTGTATCGAGGGAGATCAAGAAGACCTCCAGCTTTCATTGATCTACTCATATACTGGATCAATAAGACCTCGATCCCTTCCTAACAAGGATCATTGCATGGGGGACTATGATATATGCACATGAGAATCTCTTCATGTATAGAGCTGAGCATCTTTAATCAAAGAAACAACAATAATGTAAAGAGGGAGATATCCAAGTCCTGGTAAAGGAAGTAGAAAACCTCCTTAATCACAACATAAAAGGGACATTTGAAGATGACATGTTCCTCGAACCCAATCTCCTAAAGACGACAACTCTTAACAAATCCTACCTAAAGCCAACAAAAGCCGACTCAAAACTAATGAAGGGAGGTCCAAACTTCATGAATCGAATGTCTGTGTATACCAGTATAGATCAATCTTAACTCCGGATCTACTTGGATATTCCCTTGAGGGAATTTTAAAAAAAATTATATATATATGATTGTGAAATGAGTTATGGTTTTTGGGCATGTGGTATTGAGATTTATGTGCTTCTTAATTAAATTTAAATATGATTACTGAATCATTATTTTAATTTATATGGTAAAATGAATCTTAAGTTATAGTTATTGTTTATATGTTATATGTATATTATAAATTTATTTTATCTAAAATATTGTTTGTTATTTTATTAACAAAATTACTATATACCAAATTCAAATTTAGTATTTTTATTACTTATTGCGCCAATATTTAAATGTTTTATTATTTATTGTGCCCATATTTAAATGTTTACAGTGTACACTCGTTTACAAACACTACAACACATCTTCCCTGTACTGGGCTCCATATGACTTTTAAGTTTTAACCTTTTATTTTTTGTAATTGAGCCAAAAACTGAGACTGAAAACACAGTTCATAATCGGAAATATTTACGAGAAGCATAAGTGGAAAATTGTTGCCATATTCAATACTAACATATAAAGCTCAATTGTTTGTAGGTATGGTGCAATGTTGCCAGGACCCAGAGATACGAGAACTATATAGGAAATCATTTTACTTGTTGAGTTACCACATGATGTATAGAAAGTAGCTCTAGGTTGTATAACACTTACAGCATTGTGGAAAAGCTATTAAAGAATCAGACTTTGAACTTGTATGCAGTCCACAAAAGAAACTAAGGTATGCCAATTGTGGAATTTCCAAATTGCATACTTTCCAATGATGATGAACAAGTTGAAGATGCACAAGTCAAAGAAATTTAGTGTATCCTTCATGTTTTCATCCAAATGGAAAAACAAAAAAAATATAGTTGATCATCATATAATAAGATTTCTAATGGATCTCCACTGTACGCAATTTTGTATAACATGGCTAAGGAACATGCTGTTTTTGTATTTATTGCAACTGCTATATACCGTTATATTTAAGAAAGATACAGGTACACAAGCTAAACCAATAAAATCACAAATCAATTGTTCATACAACATCAAGGAGGTCAAGTTAAATCAACAATAGAAAATAGTGCTGAAAAAACATGGTGGACTCACCACCCATTTAAGTTGTCTCAAAAACTGAGTTATATATGCAAGGCACAATACAACTGTTTGCAAAATTTATACCAATATCAATGATATGTTCATCATGGAGAAATAAGTACAATTGAACAATTGGTTGGTAATCATAACATGCATAAAATCCATTGATTACTTCATTTCTAATTTTTCAAATCGTGACTACCAGAGCACTCATTTAAAATTGAATAAACATAGAAGCACACTAAATTAGGAACTGTTTCAAGAACCATTTGCAGCTATAGCATAGTGTATACCTTCACCAAAATACAATGATATCAGCTGTTAGAAATGGCACAATTAAATACAAAACCTCGATGTTTGGGTTTTGCCCTTGGAAAGCCTCGACGTACAGTACGCAGTACACACCTCAAATCATAAGACTATTTATGCAGGCAAATTAATTTAAGATACCTTAGTTTCATAGCATATTGACTTGTATGGTTAAAAATATTTAACATGTTCAAAAGTTTCAAACTCGGCTCAAAGTCCACTGTTCTAAATTAAATCATGAATCTTGTATATCACGAATCAGTAAGACACAATAATTTTATCATCAAAATAATAAATGCATGCAGAATTAAAGAAAAATATAGGCTTACAAAATAGGTTTATTATTTCCAAATGTTGCAAACATCTTGATCTTGAAATAGAAAAATGATCTAAACACCAGACACATATTAATATTAGATAAACAGATTTGTCCTTACTGCTTTTGCTTCTTGGCATTATCCTGCTTTATACTCAAAACCATATCCATAGCTGTCTTTTGGTGCTCTCTTGTTTGTGAATGTTGTTCTAGCCCTTCAACAGTATAGCAGTCAACTTGACATATTCGACACCACCCAGTACTTCCTGGTTTCCTCTTCCGTCCAGGATCCATTGGCTCAATATCATTTGGCATTTGACCCTGCTTATCACCAAAATTAAACCAACGTTATAATGAAAACATTACAATACAAAACACAGCAGATAAATAACAGTATTGTCCAAAAATAACACATAAATGAATCATGACAAACTCAAATGATTACCATTTGGTGAAAACCACCATCACCAGGAAAGCCTTGCATAGGAACATTGGCACCAAAATTTGCACCCGGCTCGCCAATCATCATGTGATTACCTAATGGTCCAGGTCCACCTGGGGCTGGACCAGAGGAATGAAACGGTGGCATCCTGTTTCCAACACCCATTGGATGTTGTCCAGGCTGTAAGGTATTATGCAATGCACTAGAATGAAAGCCAAAAGATTTATTTCTTTGTTCATCAAAACCAAGTGGATTTCGACTAAAATCCTCTATAGGGTGTGAAAGGAAAGAAGGTCCTCCAACTCCAGATCCAAAACCTGCCGTTGGACCACCCACTGGACCACCCATTGGACCACCTGTTGGACCAATATTTGCCCTACCTGATGATGGGCCCATGTACTCTTTCCCTGGACTTCTTGGTGGAGCCAAAGGATCCAGTCGACTACGGCCAAATTCCATCCTGGATCCCATAAAATCAGGCTTTACGCCAGATGCCTCAGGTCTCCTTCCCATCATATCTTCATGGATTCCAGGAAGCCTTGATCCATCTCCAACTTCTGATGAAAACATCGATGGCCCTCCACTGCCTGATGGAAATGAGCCAAGTGACTGATATGGAGGAAATAACTTTGAAGGACCACCAGCAGGAATTCCTGCTGAATTAAATGGATACTTAGAGTTGTTATCCGGAAAGAAACCATGGGGACCCATTTCAAGAGGCCTTGATGTAGGAGTAATTTGATCAAACTTCGATGTGGGTGTTGGATGACTCTTCTGATGGCGCGCTGAAGGAAATAGCTCATCAGCATTTGAAGGTAACTGACCATCAAACTGTCCAGGCTTATATTTTCTTGAACTCTCTTGAAATTCCTTCCTGTCTGCAGCTTGTCTGCTAGATTCTTGATGCATAGACTGGAAGCCACCTTCTTCACCTACTATTGGCGGAAATGAAGGAGCATGCATTCCTTCAATATGCCCCTTGTTTGTTCCACCATTTATTTTGGTAACATGCGGCTGGAAACCAGAGGAATGGCCCATTGGGAATCGAGGTCCTGTTAAATGTTGTTCAATTTGCTTATTGTCAAAATGTTCAGGCCTCTTATTTCCCAAAATGTCTGTGTGGTCCATTGGTTTGGAAATTGTTGACTGCTGCAATGTTTGACCAAATTGCAAGCCCCTCTCCATAAAACCTCTTGGACCTTCAAAAGAGCTCAAGTGATGAGGCATGCTTGAAGGTAGACTTAGACTTGATGGCAAACCCAGCATTGACTCTCCTTGTGAGGATCTAGGACCCGAACCATGCAAATGGGCAGGGGAAAGCAAATCAAAACTTTTTGGTTGAGGTGTTATCTGACCATGTCCTCTTGCAAGAGATGGCATACTCGATGAAACAGTCGGTTGAAGTTGGGGCATTGAAGACATTGGAGGTATTCCTGCTTGCTTTGTAGAAGAGAGCTGAAATTGCTCTGGCATATCATGTGACTGCCCTGGATATGGCAATTGCTGAAAATTTCTGTCATGCCCTTCAGGCTGTCCAAGATAAGGCAACTGTTGTCCTTGTAGTTGCCCTTGACGCGGCTGGTGAAACCTTTCATAAGGCAACTGTTGTCCTTGTGCTTGTAGAGGAACCTGCTGCCCATCCCGATCTTGTTGCAGGGGTTGCTGCAAGGTTCTATCTTGTCCTTGCATTGATCCTGGGTGAAAGGACTGCTGCATGTTCCTTTCATGACCTGGAATAGGACCTTGATAAAGGTGGTGTTGCGAATTCCTACTCTGCAGTTGGTTTGGACCCTGACGTTGAGGCTGTAATAAGTTTCTGTCTTGTCCTTGAGGTGGTCCTTGCCGAGGAGGAGTTAAGTTTCTGTCCTGCCCTTGAACTGGTCCTTGACGAGGAGGGTGTAGTATGTTCTTGTCATGTCCTTGATCTGGGCCTTGACGAGAAGGTTGAAATAAGTTCCTATTTTGTCCTTGATTTGGCCCTGGACGAGAAGGATGAAGTAAGGTCCTGTCCAGACCTTCAACTGGCCCTTGACGGAGAGACTGTTGCAAGCTCCTATCTTGTCCTTGTGAGGATTTCTGTGGAGCATTCCCCTCCTGCCATTGGTGTGTGTCCTGTGAGTTACGTGCAGATTGCTTTTTTTCATCTGCTCCACGGCGTGCTTCCTGAACTTTATATGGAACATTCTGATGGAAAGTCCCTTCTTGCACTTGACCTGTATGCTGCTGTGGAATCCCATCTTGACGAAGGGAGGTATTTTCTAGGCTGGCTTCTACAGATTGCCCAACTGGTTCCTGCAAAATTCTATCGGAGGCTCCTGGCAAACTTCTATCTGAACCTCCCTCCGATTTTTGAGAGATATCTTCCACCACTTTCTTCTGGGGTGTTAGCTGTTGTGAATTCCCTTCCTGCTTCTGCTTGTGCAAATCTTTTGCGGAAATTTGCTGTTGAGGAGAATCAGACACCTCTGATTTAATAGGTCCTGTTCCAAAACCTGCTTCTGTTGGAGGCATGTTTTTTTGGTCCAACTTTTCGTTTGCCAGTTCCTGCTTGACTGGATAAGATTTATTATCAGGCTGTAACTTTTCAGCCTTCATAGTTTCTCCAGCGCTCTTTTGCCCTGAGATATCATTCGTCTCATTTGATTGTACATCTTTTGTTGGTTGTTGGCCATGTTTTTCTTGTAATAATACGTTTTTGGACATTTTGTCTGCTGATGCACTTTCTGGAAGTTTCTCTGACACGGGAACCAGCTTAGAGGCACCAGAAGTTGCAGCATTTTGGGTAGCAGTTCTGGTAGATTGTGAAGGAATTGAACCAGGCAAACCTGCTTGTTGGATATTGGGACGAGGTCCTGCAGATTGATGCAACGGCGGACGCTGCTGATGAGGTAAATTTGCTCGATAACCAGGCCTCTGCATGTAAGTTTGATTCGGCACCGAGCCTTGGTTGGGTGCTGCCTGCGATCCTTTGCTTGATGGACGCATAGACTGACCATGTGGTGGAAAGAAAGGTCTACCCTGCGACTGCTGAAAAGGCTGCTGTACAAACCCCGGGTTCTGGGTTAAAGGAGGCCGACCCCCTGCCTGCTGAGCAGCATTCAACTGTCCTGCATTTTGTTGATAATGCTGTGAGTGATTCTGTTGAGGCTGAAGACCTTGTTGCAAGGGAGGATGCATTTGAGAGTGCTGTTGGGGAGCTTGTTGAACCTGAGATTGCATAAACTGCTGACCCTGCATGGGTTGGGGGAAAAAGGGTTGCTGCTGTTGCGGCTGCTGAATTGACTGATGAGGCAACTGCTGATGCTGAGATGGCAATTGTTGGTGATGCTGCTGCACAGGTGTTGGTGCTGTTTGTTGCAGCTGTGGAGGGATTTGTTGTTCTATCATCATTTGCTGCTGTGGTGGTGGTTGATGCATCATCTGTTGATGTTGATGTGGTTGTGCTTGTTGTAAATGTGGCTGCTGGTGTGGAAGCTGCTGAGTTAACAATCCTGGCTGCTGCTGCACATGAGGAGGCTGCTGAGATGGTGGAATTTGTTGGTGCATCTGAGGCTGCTGCTGGGGTGATTGAAACTGTTGATGCATCTGAAGGGAATGTTGGTGAGGCTGTGCTACAGGTTGCTGCTGAGATTGCATGGGCATGACATGTTGCTGAATCGGGACCGGTTGTAATTGATTAGGTAATAACTGGGGTGGTTGTGTTGGCATGATCTGCTGTTGAGGTTGCACCTGCTGAGGCTGATGCCCCAGATGCCCTTGACGCTCCACCTGCTGATAAGGCTGGGGAGTATGCACACCTTGTGCCAGCATAGCTGCTTCCACTGACTGCGGTTGTGTCTGAGGTTGGGCCTGAGGCTGGGGCTGGGACTGGGGCTGGGGCTGGGGTTGGGGTTGGGGCTGGGGCTGGGGCTGGGGTTGCGGTTGGGGTTGGAGTTGGAGCTGGTGTTGGGGCTGAGGCTGCACCTGGGGCTGAGGCTGAGGCTGAGGCAGCGGCTGGGCTTGCTGTTGATACTGGCCGTATTGCTGGTACTGCTGATACTGGTCGTATTGTGGGTACTGCTGGTAGTACTGTTGGTATTGTTGTTGATACCACTGTTCAGTGGCGGAAGTTTGGACTGCAGCTTGTGGCACAGTTAGATTTCCCTGATGCTGATCTTGCCCCATTGCATAAGGTGTAGCTTGAGAAACCGGAGCTTGTGGCACTTGCATTGGTGTTTGGGCTGGATATTGTTGACCAGCAGCTTGCGGTACTTGATTCTGCTCATAAGGTGCTGCAACTACAGCATTCTGAGTTTGTTGAGCATTTTCTTGTTGCGGGACCTGAGCTTGTGTTCCCTGTATCACATACCAACAACTTAAACGTGAGAACTATCGTGATACAAACAAATGTTAACAAGTAAAACATTCCAAATCTGTGTCATTTACCGGGCAATTCTGAGCATGCTCCTGTACTTGTCTGTGAACAATTTGGGTACCGCATCTGTTGCAGACAACAGGTGAGGAGCCATATGGACAACTATTTCCATGAAGAATACTCTCTGAGAGAGGCCCCTGCCAGGTGCAGCCACTCTTATGATACAGACAATGCACAGCTACACGACCTATTGTTTCAGCCAGTGACGGGTTTGACTCTTGTAATGGCTGCAGAATCGAACATCAATCATCAGAAGAGACATCACATATTATTAATGACTTGATTATTTTTACCATCATATAGAGAGAAAACACATACCTTTGAATCTGTATCAGTAACCAGATATCCGTCATAAGCGCAGGCCCGTGTAGTACTCACACAATATGTTAAGCAAGGCTTGCAATACAGATGTGTACATTGCGTTTGCAGAGCCTCGTTGGGATAAACAAGTTGACGACAAACAGGACAGAAATATTCTCCCGGAAGTGATTGTATATTCAAGATACTCTCATTGTCAAAACCCATTTCTGAATAAGAAATCGACTCTAACAATGCCCAGTCTAATGCCAAGCACTGGAGCACACAGCTGCAAAGCTCCAAATCTAATATGTGATCCCTACAATAGCTAACTTGCTTTATATGGAGATTCCCTCGGAAAATCAGCCATATCAGGTTTCAGTAAGCCTTCAGTTTACTTTCCTTCCTGAATTCAAAAGAAATGTATTATTAGCAACCACGAAGAAAATACCTGCAGAGCACCAAATGAAAAAAATGCTATGAATAAGAAAATGTTTTCACATTCACCCCAAATTCATATATCTTCAGTGAAAATCTATTTAGCCACTGAAGAAAGTAACAAATTAATTATCAACAAAGTTTAGGAAAATAGGTATTGTGCACAAGCGTATAGCACTAGCAAGTGCACCTACAGAATATCCAATGCATATTTTGTGGCTGGCATGCAATGGCTTTTCAATCAGAATTTATAAAGCACCTGCTAGCCACGCAGGGGCTGCATGAGATTCAGATCTATCAAAAATAAGGCAATTGAGACGAAAATTAAATCCAGCAGTGACAGTCTGAGAAAATAAAATCCAGCAGTGACAGTCTGAAGGATGTACTTTTTAGTCCGATTGACCTACTTATTGCGGCTATTCGATGGGCAACAATAAAATTATCTTATCTTGCAACATCTTCTTTAAATACGCCCCTGAACCTGACTCACGAGGTAGAACTTATCTACCCTAAACATGTGTATTGGGGTTAACAAAAAATCAAAAT
The DNA here is from genome assembly GCA_000404065.3 of Pinus taeda. Taxonomy (NCBI): domain Eukaryota; kingdom Viridiplantae; phylum Streptophyta; class Pinopsida; order Pinales; family Pinaceae; genus Pinus; species Pinus taeda. The sequence goes on from APFE030279378.1 coordinate 21,391, forward strand.
GGGTAAACTGAGCACTGTGTAACGAGCAGATCAATCCAGCTCCATGGCGGCGGTGACAAAAGAATTATACTAGCCTGATTCACTGGACCGACTGACAAAGTATTACGACATGTAGTGGTCCCATTGCTGTTGTCCTCACCCATCCGAATGGCATGTTAAAAATCAACGAGGACAAGTGCAGTGTCGTCCCTAACTAATCCGAACAAAACAAAGTCAGTCATGGATCTATCCTGATGAACCACACACCACACCACACCACTCATGAACCACACACACCCACACCCACAGAGGATGGTTTCAAACGTCGATTTCAAATACATGAATGCGATGACTCCGGAAAATAACACCACACAAAGTCCGTCGTCGTGTTCAATCCAACCCCAACCTCGAACATATTTCACAAAGCAGCTCTCCTCCTCACCCAAAAATATACCAAAACTAAATTTAAATAAAAAAGAAACCTCTCCCAAATCTTTAGAAAAGTTAAAGAAAAGACCGAAACCGAAATGCAAATACTCCTTGCAAAAATCATTGAGAAAAACAGTTTGTCTCGCAACAGCAACGGGCGGAGCGCGCAAATAACCATTAAATCTCAGCTTATAGACTAGAAAAACCCTAGACGTGCCAAAAGCCCAGCAGAGAACGTCCAAACCCCAAAACCCTCGGCCACTCTTGTAGATAGTTGATAAACCCTAAATAATGGAATCCAGTGAACTTATCCACCTATCGTTCAAACATATAAAGAGAGACAGAGAAAAGTTTTGATAAACCCTGGGCTGAGCCTACACACCTTTGAAGAAGCCGCCGCAAAACATTTAGTCAAAGAAGATCACGCATCAGAACGCCTGGTTTTACAGCTGAAGGATTCGATAATAAAAACAGATCTAGAGCCGCGTAAGGAAGAGAAAAATCGAAATGAGCAAAAGAAACGGTAGCGGCTACAATCCCTCCATATATCTTTATTATTATCTACTTCACGAAAGCCACCGCCACAATTATAAACCCTTAAAGCCCTTATATTCCCAGGCTTACTTCCATTTGTTAGGGCATTCGTGAGAGAGGGGAAGAGAGCCGGAGATAAGAAGTATGAGGATGTGGAAACCCTTAGAGCTCTTGTATTCCGACGCCAACATCCATCTTTAGGGCACCTGAGAGGAGGAGCTTGAAGATAAAGTATGAGCAGGTTTTGTAAGTATATTTTTTTATAGTCGGTGAGAGTTTAGCACAAGGAATCTGCATGTAAGTTTTAGAATTTGCATTGAGGTGTCACGAGTTCTTAGCTCTTCATCTTTTACTCACCAAGCAAAGGAGCTCAGTTGAAAAAATTCTCGTGTAAAAGTAAAATGTAGTGTAAAAATTATTTAAATTTATATTTTGAGAAATAATAAAATATTTTTTTGAAATAGTAATAAATTAGTTAAATTTATTTTAATCGTCGATTTATAAGTGTGAAGAAGTAATTAAAAAAAGAAAATCGGAGAAGAGTACATAGAAAATTAAGAGGAATGTTAAAACTAAGGTAGGTTAGGAGGGAATGAGATTATAAAGTTATAGCAACAATGTCAAGGTACCAAAGGTACCAAAGTTAAGGAGCAAGTAATGATTTCATCTCTACATTTGGGTCTATTCGCTTCCTTATATTTATTGCTGACATTTTAAGTGGTGGGAGCCTTGGCCCTCCTCCCAAGGTAACATCAATCGTCTTTAGTACCTCTCTTCATGTCTCAACACTCTTTAGGCATTTCAACCCCTGGTCTGCAACACTTGCAACTCTAGTGGATTATTAATTATGTTTAAGCAATGAGGCGTGTTGCGCCAACGTGCTTGGGCCCACCAAAGTGTGGCTTGCTACTAGGAATGTAGGCGCATCAAGGCCCAACTGAGAGCAAAAAGCTCAGCAACCAGGTTCAGGGAGCTTGCCCCTTAGCCAATACAAGAGGAACTAACTCGGGTGGAAAGAGAATTTGCAAAGGAGAGACTCGCCCTTACTAGATCATAAGTGTTGGCTAAGGTTGTAAAGTGGGTGTCTAATGTTGGTCACACCCAAGAAAGATACAATCAATATATGTACACTATGGACATCTATTGTAACCTCAAATTTCTCCTTAGTTGAGTTAGGATTGAAAAGAATGCAAGTAGAGAGGACATGCTTCTATCATTTGATCACATGCAAAGACAACTAGCAGTTATGGATCAAAGGCTTGGATACATTGAAAGGCACATGGGTATCCCTCCTAAACTAGGTAGCTCTCGTGGCAACAAGAAGGAGCCCATCCAAGTAGAAGCAACTGACTCCAATCGCTTGTCCTAATGGTCCTTTTTTTAGTCACTTTCACCATATGTATCAATTTTGTATGTTTTAGTTTGTAATAGGCCCTAGAGGCTTAGCTATCTTTCTTAGACTTATAGATATAAATGATAAGGTTAGTTATTTACTAAAGCTCTTTTGAAAAGGCTGAACTTTTACCTTTGGTATGCCTTGTCCAATTGTAGACCAAATCAACTCAAACACTAATATGTAACCCAATGGTAGATCGAATCAGCTCAAACACTGATATATAACCCTTTGTTGTTAAGAAACACAAAAAATTTACTTCACAAACAAACAAAACAAAACAAAATGTCAATGCACAACAAGATAGGCATGTTTAACTTTTCTATCACTTACACACTTAGAATAAAGACCACACTAAGGATGGAAGGGAAGGCTAGATAGGAAGGCTTTAATCACCTTCTTCTTTCTTTCTTCTTCTTTTTCTTTCTTTTTTTCTTTTTTTTTTTTAACGAGAAAGAGTATTTATTTTGTATAAATATGTGCCTAGCTCACGGCAAATACATTTGGAATGATGTATCAACTTCTTCATATTTTCTATCATTTTTCTCTTATACATGAGATATGTTAAATTTTCCTAAGGAGAATATTGTTGAGTGACAAAAACGGGGTTTTCGTAGGTGTATACCTTACGTATTGCCCCAATAAAACACAACATTTAAAAAACATAAAACTATTGATTGATAATAAGGTCCTTGATGACTATGAACATGATATGATGAGCTTAATCACACTAGGTTAAACTAGCATTTGCACCAGACATTGCAAAAGAAACGTCGTAAGGCATAATTTCAAGAAGCATTGTGACATATAAAGAATCATTGAAGATGAAAATTAGTAGGTGAAGGGTAAAGAGATAATACCCAATGTCCATTGCATTAAATAGGTCTTGTTGTTTTTGGAAACTTTCTGGCTATGATATCTCGAAAAAATAAATAAATATATATTAAAAATAAAAAATAAATAAATAAATAAATAATTCCCCTTTTTAGGAGGCTATGAAATGACTCCAACTAGAAGGAGACAATATTGAATACTATTATAGGTACTGAGGAGGAGCAGAATTGTCATCATTAGTAAGATGAATTAAGGGCAACGAGAAAAGAGGAACTAAGAAGGGTTAAAAAGGGTTATCTAGAGTCCTCCATTGTGGGCTTTTTCTGTAATCTTTTTGCTTCTCAGTGTGTATGGTAAGTCTTCAACACTCTATCTTTGCTTCTATTGACTTCAATCTGCATATTCTTAAAAGGCGTTTGTGCTCTTGTTGGTATTCATTTTGTTGGCTCTCTTTAGTTCCCTTAGATGTAAGTGCACAAAAATCTTGGACTTATATGACACTTAATTCTTGATAATGGGAGATAATAATCATAACAATTTTTTTGATTGAATTCTTTGCATTTTATGTCATTTTATCCCCAAAATATATAGATAATTTTGTTGGTTGGAACAAAGCTACAAGTTATAATAACAGAGTTGCCCTTAGAAATTCAAGGGAGGCATGATGTAGTTAAAGGAACCCCAACTGTGCAGCCAACAAGTAAAAGTAAATTGTTATCCTTTTCTTGATCCATTTCACTCTTTTCCAGGTATCAAAATGATTTTCAATCTAAATTTCAATTAACAAATTGTATTTCTAAATCCCATTACTGAGTATTTATGGGAATACCAATTGCTTAATGGTTATCTTATGTTCCAGAAGCGTTTTATAAGGTATAACCTCAAAATTAAAAGCAATGCATCCTATCCTATTCTCCTTACAGAAGTGTGTCTTTCCCCTATCGAGAGCCTAGCTATGACTAGGCTTTTGTTGTACAAGAACAAACTCAATAACATAGGAGACCATAGACTTCTTATGTTAGCTTTAAATTCCAGCCAAAACCACCTAAGGCTCAAACAAAGTTGGTATAAAGACATGAGGTCTTGGTTCAATCATTGGGAGATCAACGAGAATGTTGCATTGCAAAACGTTAATAACATTAAAAATATTGTTACTTCTAAATTCAAAGAAAAATATGGTGTGAGAAAGATTTAGCAGCGAAAAGAAAATTAAGATATTATAAGGAGGTCATCAACCTCACCTTATAATATCAAAAGCATCTCTATGTTTTAAGTAGCTCAAAGAAGAAAATTAATATAGCCAAGATTAGAACGAACTCTTATGAGCTCCATAGTGAAACGAGTCGTGGGCAGTTCCTAAAACACCATGGATGGAAAGGATCTACCATCTCTGTGAGAATATGAACATCGAGGATGAAAATCACTTCCTCTTTGAGTGCCCCGCATACAACCACATTAGATCTCAGTTTCATAATATTTGTTGCAACACTGACCTTCCTAGCCTTTCACGATGTCAAAATTACATTGAGCTCGGGAGGCTTCTCTCCAAACCTCCAAGCTTTTTGAGCACAAGAATAAAATCTTAAATCAAACTAGATAATTGGTTTCTTTAGGTCAGATAGACCAAAGTTTGGTCGTGAACGTTAACCACCATCACCATCACCATC
>APFE030279378.1:30128-50882 GCA_000404065.3 Pinus taeda
TTAAGGAAGGAAAGAAAGTACATTACGCTAAGTTCTCTTATGCTTTTCAAGTTTTTCTTGGATATCTACAATGTTTCAAGTAGGAAAGTACATCGTGTTAATGAAAATTTGTCTTGATAGAAAGGCCCAATTTCGAATTCTAATGCTTTCAAAAAACATTGTATAACTGTAATGTTTCTAAAAGGAAAGCATATTTTTTCAATTTAAGTATCATGATCACATATTCCAACTTATTTTTCAGTAACCCATTAGGCTTTGTCACTTTGAATAAATCCATGTCTTTTGACAAGATCCTCTTCAAAATTAAAATGCAGTTTCCTTTTGGAAATAACCACATATAGTGTCTTGATTTTGTTATTGAGAAAATAGAGGTTGTGAAACAAGCCTGTGCCATACAAGGACTTGATTCATTGATTATGTATCAATTATGGATCTAGATGTAACAATGTCTTGATTTTGTTGCTTGAAAATAGAGGTTATGCTTTTCTATTTCACAGAATTTCTTACAATCTTTCCATAAGTATTGATTTGTAATCTCAGTCACTGAGGGATGAATGTAATGACAAAGGTAATATTCCATGGTTTGAAGTTCCCCTCTTACTAAATATTTAAATATATCACCACAATTGAACTGTTAGTTAAAGGAATTGTATTCGACTTGTAAACAATTCATAGCTTGATTTATAGATTTTGACTTTTTCCCTTTTTTATTTTTTTCTCAGATTTGGTATGAGATATCTTCCAAGATTTGGGTTCCCTAGTTTCCCCACCATAGTACGAGGTTTATATGCTATCATTAAATATTCTTGAAACATTACAACTTTTCGAGTAAGTGTGCTTTGAAACATTGTTGTTGCTTTTCCATGGTGTTAATGCAAATAAGCACTACAACTAGTGCCATTATTTAGATCAAGTGCCAAAATCTAGGTGGTCTTGTAATGATGGAGTGATTTTTTTATAGCTACTAAGGTCATATGCATTTTTATCTCTTATGTTGTCCTGAGATATTCATATTCAGAATAAGAATTTAGGTCTCGTTTCCACTGTAGATTGTAGTCAGTTTCTTGAACATAATATATAGTATATTATCTTTTACTAATCAACTGTGGATATGATCCCTCGCAGGGAAGAAAATTCAAAGTGACTTTGATTTCACATTGATTTGTCAAAACATCCACACAGGAAAGGAGATTCAAAGTGACACGATGATGGCCATTATGTCAAGCCAGGTGGTCGCACTCCCTTGATCGTGAGCACGATTGTGATCAAGATGGAAGACTTCATAGTCTAGATTGATTGTTTAGCAGTGATAGTTAGTGGGCTCATTCACAAAAGCTTCTATTTCATTAATCCTTTTTATAGAGTTGTCAGATTCAATTTCCAAAGGTTTTAATTACACTATAGAGTTGAGTTTTGAGAGAGTTGTGATTCACAGTGTTAAGTATAGCCGATATGACACTTGAAAGAAGACAAGCATAGTAGAGGTATCAAACTCTATTATAAGCTTACCTGCATATTATAAGGGACTTGGTTAGCTCTTTTATAATTTATAAACAAGTTCCATGTCGTGGAAATGTGAAAAAAAAAAGTGATATTGCCACCATGTGGCTCTTGTCATATATGGTTTTATACTTTTTCAAAAAATTATCTAAGAGTTCACAATGTTAAGATTCACTAGGACTTTACAAAGTTTTATTATTTAGTGAAAGACTTGCTAAGATATTACAAGATTTTATAATTGAGTAAAATATTCGCCATGCCTGGTGAGAGATTCGCCAAAAAATTATATATACATATTATATTATTGATAAAATTGCCTTCCATTTTTCCTATATACCATGGAGATTATCCCATTTATTATATTTATAAATTTAGGGGGCGTTCTTAAAATTTTCCCTGCTGTGGGAGATATAGAACATGACCCAGAAGAAAGTCTGAGAGACCAGGTAGTTTAAGCCTGATTGTGCCAAGCCCTGATGGCTTGATTTTTGACTGATCTGCAAAGTATACTACTCCATCAACATTGTCAGTGAAATCTTCAAAAAAATATTTTCTATAAGTCATGTGACAGGTTGCTCCTGAATCAAGCAACCAATCATTTTTCCAGAAAGCAAGTGAAGTATTAAACAAATCTTCATTTACTCCAATGTTACATTGTACCTCAACATAGTGAGCGGATTCAGGTGCTTTACCTTTGTCTGTATCATCAATTTTACCTTTCTGTTGGTTTGTTCTTTGCTCAATTTTGTCCCATGGTATCTTGCATGTAGAGGCATCATGTGATCCATTTCTTTTGCAGCGAATACAGTGTAAATCTTCCTTTTCTCCTTGCGAATGTCTGCCCCCCCTGCCTCTGAAATATCTTCCTCTTCCTCTTCTTCCACCTCTTCCTCTTGTAGAATCTTGAGCAGGATGCTTTTCTTTATGAGCAAGGCACACAGTCCCTTCAGAAGATTTAGGGGTTATCTTCTTTCCAAAGGCTTTTTCTCTTTCAGCAAACGTTTTCACAAGAGAGTCAAAGGTTACATCTTTGAGATTTCCATTTGCTTGCAAAGACTCAAGATAATTTGAGTATGTAGGATAAAGTGCCTTGAGAAAAGCAATAAGAGGGATATCCAACTCAACCTTAGTGGATTTGATATCATGCATTATATACTTTATTTCAGATGCAAGAGAAAGAGGATCATTATTTTGCAGTTCAAGAGTGAAGAGTTTAATCATGAGTTGGACGACTTCAAGTGCAGAATGTGAGTCATAGAGTTCTTTCAGCTATTGTAAAGCTTCAAAGGCAGTTGAATATGATGAAATATGGCGACTCGCCTCTTTATTTACAGATGTTGCGATTAATGCATACGCTTTGTTGTTCTTGTTTTCCTAGATGGCGAGCTCTTTGTCTGATGTAGGATTTTCAGGGTCACTGTCTCCTTCTCTGACACACACTCCTTTCCACAACTCATTGAAGATGAGGGTGTGTTGTATCATCCGGGACCAATCAGGATAGTTCTCCTTGCCAATGAGAACTATTCCTACCATAGAGATGATTGAATGCATTCTGTACAAAAAAAATACTTCTGCTGATAGAAAAAATACTTCTGTTGATATACAGTGAAATTGTACTCAAAAAGGCAAAAAGATTTCAAATACTTTATGCACTATATTTTCTTCAACTCCCTCCAATGTTTATAAAAGCATCCTCATATCATATATCCAACATATAACTGGACCATTCTATATAGCATATCGCATAGCATTTCAACAAGTTCATATACCATATGTACCAATCAGTAAAACGTTATGAGACAGCGTTATTACCATATACCAACTCTGATATAATAGACCCCTTCAACGCATTCAATATATACAACGTTAATACGCATTCAAATGGAAAACATTTTACGCATCCAACATGACATTTGAACATACCAAATTCAGTTTCAAATACCATTCAACTTAGTTCAATTCCATTCAATGGGACAACGTTACCAAGGATACCATTATACAGCGTTACCATACAACGTTACCAAGCATACCATTATACAGCGTTACCATACAACGCAGTTCAGTGGGACAGCATTACCAAGCATACCATTATACAACGTTACCATTCAACGCAGTTCAATGGGACAACGTTACCAAGCATACCATTATACATCGTTACCATTCAACACAGTTCATGGAAATGGTCTGAAATCTGAAGCACAGGATAATATGAACTCAAACACTTTAAAATTCCTGTGTTTAATAATTATGTTACAGTCTCGCTCTCAGGGGATTTTCAAAGGAGAAACGAAAATATGGAGACTACCTTTGATAGTTTGGCTCCGAATTGAATTGAGACAACAGTTCGTTTCTCAAGATTTGTATGCGATAGACTTCAAAGCCTCATAATCATATCAAACAGCAAAATGAGAGAGACGAATAGACTACGCAGAGATTGGAATCTAGAAAGGGCTCGTAGACTGCAATTCTCTGGCAAAGCCTGCGTCCATGGCAGAAACGTTTATGAATCAGTCATCCGCATAGTCATAGTATGCAATGATACCATGTCAGGCGCAGCTACCATGTCAGAAACATTTATGAATCAAACAGAGAGTTGAACAGTCAGACAGTGGGGCAGCTAATTTTATGAAGAACCTGCTAAGCTATATGGAGAGCAGACATGGAGTTACAAGGGACACAAAGGCTAAGAAGAGCTGGCTCTGATACCATGTCAGGCTAGGCAATAACTCCACTAAACAAACAACTGATTCATATATTATTCCATAGGTAGGTCATTGTTATATACAATAGGAGTGGTTGTTCAGTTAATCTCCCGATGACTGTTCACATTCCTAGTTTATTTATTTACATAAAATTCCCCCCATCATGAAGATTAGGTGTCAACAATATATATATATATATATATATATATATATTATTTCCTATAATATATTTAGTTTATATATAGTTTTATATATAATATACTCCCAAGTAACTATATAAAATATATGGACAATTATGTTAATAAATATAAATATTTTTTTTATCATTAGATAAATGCATGTTAATTATTAATAACTAAATGTTATTATTATATTATATATGAATTAGATTATAATTTTAAATAGAGCTATCAATATATTAACAATATTTATGTAATAACTAATATTCTATTAATATATAAAACAATGTTAATATAATAAATGTATTAGAAGAGAGTTTTTCGAAGAGATCACATCAAATAATTTCTTGGAGATTATAGTGGGATTCACCTAGACTGAACGACAACATCAAAGGCCACAAACAACAACGATTGCATATGTGCATGAGGGTGCACGTGGTCTGTTGGCCAGCATGGACAGCATCAGAGTGGGGCCCTGTTTACAAAATTTTCATTTTCATCTCTTCCTAAACCATATTTTAATTTCTTTTACATTCACATATGCACTTAGATATTTGTTTTTGTAGTCAAACATGGTATCAAACTATATTTATTATTAAAAAAAAAAAACATATTTATTGTTTAAAACTATAATAAAACTATTTTTGTTTTTGTTAGCATGGCCATGGTATATTTGTTTTAAAAGTAATTTAAATTTTCATCTTTTTAATTATAAAAAATTATGGTTAGTTTAGACTAAACAGTATACGAGTATTCCTTCTAGCATACATGATCTAATGGATAAAATCATATGTTTCCAAATATCGTTTTTAAGTTTCCTCCGTCTATTCCTATTTTAATTTACAATTGGCAAGATCATTATCAACTATTTAACATATTAAACATGCCTTGAACGTGGATTAAGAAACTTGGGTGTGCTTTTGAAAAGTCCTCCCTCCCACCATTCAACTGCACACGTGTTTGTGATTAGCTTCTATCTTGGAATAAAATAAATAAAAATGAAAGTGTTTTCTTGTGTAGAATTACACCCAGAGCAACGAAGGCTACCAGGGAACTCGACCTAGGTGCCTCATATTCTATTCTCACCATATCTCCAATATCTATTTAACTGGGAACTTTTAGGTTTAATAATGAATTGAAGGTTTCGTATCCATGTTGAAAAAATATTCTATTATTGAGTTTGACTAATTAATATTAAAGTCTGTGCAGGGAATGAGTGAAACCATTTAGGAAGGAGATGTGCACTTGCTTATCTAGGCAGAAAGAAAACATTAAGAGAGTTATTATGAAGGAAACATATATTTGAAGAATGATATATTAATGGAGAGCTAAATTGTCACCTTTAGAGTGAACATTAAATCCTCTATCAATAGTATTGAATTAGTTCAGAGTTGAGCAAAGATCATTGAGTTGCCAAAAAAAACATACTCTGTATGTACTCCAAAATGCAAATTAGTAAGGAAACAATTAATCCAAATTTTTCTCTAATTATTTAATATAATAACAAACATTTGCATAGATCAGAAAATTAATCCAAATTCATTTGGGAAAGGTATTTAACTAATGACGTCACCTCCAAAACCACCAACTCAAAATAAGGTTAATCACAAACCTTTACAAGTTAAATAAAATTAGATTTAGTTTTGTTCTTGCAAATAATTGAATTTTTTAATGAGTAGTGAGATGCTTGCTCTTTTTTCTTTTACTTTTTAGATGGTTACTCTTTTTCTTTTCTCTTTTAAATCGCGATCTTAACTTTTAAGAACATGCATTATAGTGGCAACTCCTAAAATATACTAATTTAAAGAAAATTTAAGTGGTCAATAAAATAAGAAATATAAAATCTCAATGGTTGGGCACTTTGTCCTTTGCTTTACTCCTATTAACAGATTTTCGCTTTGCTTTATTCTGCTTAAATCCCAGGTGTATGTAAGTGGTGCTGTGATATTGACTTGGAATGAAAATCACCGAGAAACAGAGAGCAGAGACAGAGAAGCCATACTACATATACATCTCCGGAGGGTTATGTAGTGGAGAGATATGTGGTTATAAATATTATTATATGCAGTAAATAAAAGTGTACATGCAATCGTTTTATTAGTGTTTAAATTTTTGGAAGCTGTCATTCATACTGTTTTAGAGTAGAAAAATACAAATAAATAAAAACAAGCCTTAGTTTATGGAATATTTTTGGTGTTTCAAATCTATTCACAAAAATTCTATCTATATAATCATTTTCCATAATGCAATTAAATTTTTGGACATTGTCATTCATACTATTTTAGTGTAGGAAAATATAAATAATAAAAAAACAAGTTTCAGATTATGGAATATTTTAGAGTTTGAAATAGATTTACAAGAATTCAATCCATATAAACATTTTCCATACTGCAATTAGAGTTACAGGGTATAAACTTATTGCATTATAAACTTAAACTTACTGGGTTGTCCCAAATAATAAATTTTTAAATTACAAACCTGCTACAAATCTTGAAAGTCAAAAATCCGCTATTTTGACATGCAATTCCTCGTCCAATAGAATATTTGTAAAATCATTTGAAGATTTTACATCTCTGTGGAAAATAGGCAGTTCATGGCAGTTAAGAAATGCCTAGGCAGTCTCTATACAAATTCTAAGACTAACATGCAATCCATGGTCCAGCAAAATATTTGAATATTGATGCCTATGGGGAGCAAGGTTATTGGTTAGAAGCTAAAAAGGTGTTTAAGCATAATGAAGAGAGAGGGGAGGGTGAAAAATTCGTAAAAAAAAATAATAATATTCGAATAACAGTTACCACATAAAAGAGAAAGTTGTTGTAACTTTTCAAGGAAATTATAATCTTAATCTTGTAGAACATTTTAAAGGTATTGCTTGTTTAATCACTGATGTTAATATTGTAAAACGAAGACTCTCTTAAAATATTTCAAATGCATGAGATAATTTAATTCTGGCATCAAATATTATTTCTGCAAATTACATACTGCATTCCAGAAGATTCTTCAGCCTGGAGAATTGTAAAATGATTCACTATACATTGAGATAATTTAATTCTGACATCAAATATGATTTTGAAAATTACATACTGCATTCCAGAGTAATCTTCAGGCTAACAGGTTCCCGTGAATTGTAAAAAGATTCACTATACATTGTAGAGAAAACTCCTTAAAATTTCGATCATTTCTCGAGGATTACTGATATAACTCACTATATATTTTGAAGAGGGCTCATGCGTTAACCCCAATTTGTTTGGAATGGTCGTGAAATGTGAGGATTACTGATATAACTCACTATATATTTTGAAGAGGGTTCATGCGTTAACCCCAATTTGTTTGGAATGGCCATGAAATGTGTATGTATGCATATAAGAATATGCACAAAATTCATTAACGGAATTGCTACCAATTCCTTTGACAAGCTTGCCAAGGGTTGGACTGAACTAAAAGGACATAGAACTGCATTGAAACAGTAAAAAAAATGCAATTAAAAATGCAAATTATGTTATTGCGCATTTCATCATCATTACTAATGGTCTAAGTGAATTTTTTTAATTAATGCAACTTAATGGAAAAATGTCTATATGACCATTAGACATGCGACTCCCACATTAGAGGAGCTAGTAATTTCAAGCAGATTCTTTCCAACTTCAAAAACTGTTTCAAGGTTAAAATCCCTTAAATCCCATAAAATCCCTTAGAATCAATTAATTATATCAATTAGTGAGAATTCTTACAAAGATTTCAAGTAAATTTGATATTATTAAATGAATTTATCTTACAATAATAGTCTCTAGGAAGCAATAACAATAAAGAAGATACTATACCGAAAACCCAACAAAGCTCTAAGGTAAGCTGACAAATGCCTTAGAAAATTGCCTACAATCTTGTTGACGACTTCAAATTCACTGTCTTGAAGTGGAAAAAAAAACAGGAATCAGCACAACATTTTGTAACAACACAAAATTACTCGCTGATATTCCTCTAAAAGGAAGACAAGATCATGCAATCATTACATTTTGTTTCAAAAGCACCAAAAACTTTTAAAAACACACATAAATGTAATTATAAATATTAAAGAAAATAAAAAGAAGACGAGATCATGCAATCATTACATTTTGTTTCAAAAGCACCAAAAACTTTTAAAAACACACAGAAATGTAATTACAAATATTAAAGAAAATATAATTAGGAAAAATTTAAATACACATTCACTCCATCCCAGACATCAACATAACCACTAACAAAAATATATACAATTTAAGGTTGCACGTGTACTTGCAAACCCAGAAAAGAATAAAAATGAACGACGACGAGAGCTACTCTTCTTATTTGTGCTACCAAGGAACATAACCCAATAACGTTGGCTATTACTAGCAATTGTCCCAAAAGGTACAATGAGAGGCCGATAGGATTATTAAATTAGAATTGTCGAATTTCTCTAGAAGAGATGTTGGTTCAAGCCTACAAGGAGCAAATAGATTTGATGTTTGGAGTTCTATGCTTTTTGGACACCATATTTCTTTAAATACAACTTAATTTTTTAGAAAAGTTCAAGCCCAATGCAGTTCTATCATGCAGACAGTTCTGCTAAACCACAAGTTACACATCTTCAGACCTGAAAAAATACATAACAATGGTTTGGCAAATCAATTACGATATCATAATTGCTTTTCCTTCCACATACATATAATTGCTCCAAAGGCAAGGACAAAAAAAATTTCAGCTCTAGTGAGCACCAGTGGGTCACTAAAACTAGTGACCATTAATGACTTTCACATTTATACAAGGAACTAGCAAGGGATTTTACATGGACTCCACTCAACTTCAAACACAGCTTCAGCCAATATGCAGAGTGATTGAAATTGAACACAGCTAAGTAGTGACATTGGCTCACAGTGATACACCAAGTATAAAATATTGAAGCTTTTACAGAAGCAAGGAGTAAGAAAATTATGAAGCTCAGAGAAGTAGATTTAAGTCAATCAAAGCTTGTTGAATGGCTATAACATCCATAGAATAATCTTCCAAGGTTCTACTCTCATGTACAAGATCTACACTTTGATCTGGACTACTGTTTGATACCAAATTATCATCAACTCCAAGCATTGCAAGTGATAGATGAGTTTGGATGTCACAACTCCCAGAGTTTGCTCCAAATTCATCCTCAACCAATTCATCTAATTCCATGGACATTATCAATTGCCTCTTGGTCCAATAAGGTAGGTCATCTCCTTCTCCTCGTAGTAATTTCAAAATCTGCAATAATAAGTTATAGACAAACAATGAGGAATAATAAGTTCACGTTCTTACATTAACATTTATCCATTGTTTGAAATTTGACAAAGCCAGTTTAATGCAAAGGTAAGCCACTTTATTTGGGGAAACCAAAGCTTTCAATTCAGATCTTGCAATCTAGATTTAAGCTAGGATAGTGATTCTCAGAAAAGATATATACTCTCTTGATATTGGAGCGAAAGCAGATATGTTGGCTCTTCTTGCCTATTCAGGGAGGGGTAATTTGCATACTGAAGATTTGGTTTGAGATATGATGTAATCTCTTTCGCTAATATTCAAAGAATCTTATATTTCATTAATGGAAAAAGAGATTATTGGCAATTGAGGCTTTGAATATTTTGCCATAATCCACCATCAACTCGATATTTCATGTGCCATTCTTCGTTATGGGAAAAAACAATTCTAGCACTAACTCCTCACAGGAAAGGAAACGCCTTCAAGCAACTAAATTTGACATAAGATCAGAAACTGAAACATATGTACACAACTAAAGAGAATAAGAGTAATTACTTTGTTCATTCGACGTCAAAACTGAGCTGCCTGTCTTAGACAGCATGCTGCACCAGTGACCATTCTCTTCATCTCACTCATGTCATAAGCATCTTCCATAAGTGGATTTGCAAGTTATTTTATAGAGCCAGCTGCCAGTAATGGCCTTGCCTAAATTTTGAAATTTACAAGAGATTAAGATTTTGAACCAAGACAAAGAAACCAAAAGAATCCAAAATTATCAAATACAAAACAAGCAAGGACACTAGAGCCCTACCCACATAACCAGGCTTTCTTGGCCTTTAGGATTCTTGTCATTGATTGGTTTTCTTCCAGTTATTAGCTCTACAAGAACTACTCCAAAGGAATACACGTCCGTCTTCTCATTAACCTTGCCATACATGAAATATTCTAGAGGCAGATACCTGAAATATGATAGCAACTAGTTTTATGAAGTCTTGATTATAAATGACATTTATTTTCCTAAGGAAAGAGCTGGTGTAAATAAAGAAATGGGTATTTACCCAAATGTACCTACAACATCACTACATGTCATATATGCAGATGTTGTTGAAGCCCATTTGGCCAGCCCAAAATCTGACAACTATTCACAGAATATCTTTAGTTAACGATCCATAAAAATATGGTTTGCTAGTTAATGATCAAGCAAATCTTAGTATAACATCTCCAACCAAAAAATACAAACAATTCAATAGAAGCTTGAGAACTTGTTTCTCTCACAAAGATCAAGATACCTGAGGTTCGAAGTTTTCAGAAAGCAAAATATTAAATGATTTCACATCTCTATGGATGATAGGATGAGAACAACCTTCATGCAGATAAGTCAAAGCTTCAGCAATTCCAATGGCCACTTTCAGCCTACCTTTCCAATGAGCCTGTGGCTTGTCCTTTCCTCATGTAACCCAACTTTTTCTGAGAACTGGGAACAATACTTAACACTAAAAAATAATATAAATTTCCAAGGACGTCACATGATAAATGCATGCAAATTGGCATACTACATACCATAAAGAGTTTCTTCGAGACTTCCTCTCAGTAACAAGTTGTAGACCAAAAAGTACTCCTCCTCTTCAACACAATGACCAATTAATGAAACAATTTTTTTATTATGGGCAAAAGCAATTCTAGCACTAACTCCTCGCACGAAAGGAAACGTCTTCAAGCAACTAAATTTGATATAAGTCAGAAACTGAAACATATATACGCAATGAAAGAGAATAAGAGTAATTACTCTGTTCATTCGGGGTCGAAACTGAGCTGCCTGTTTTGGACAACATGCTTCACCAATGACCATTCTCTTCATCTCGCTCATGTCATAAGCATCTTCCAAAAGTGGATCTGCAAGTTCTTTTACAAAGCCAGCTGCCAGTAATGGCCTTGCCTAAATTTTGAAATTTACAAGAGATTAAGATTATGAACCAAGACAACGAAACCAAAAGAATCCAAAATTATTAAATACAAAACAAGCAAGGACACTAGAGCCCTACCCACATAACCAGGTTTTCTTGGCCTTTAGGATTCTTGTCATTGATTGGTTGTCTTCCAGTTATTAGCTCTAGAAGAACTACTCCAAAGGAATACACATCCGTCTTCTCATTAACCTTGCCATACATGAAATATTTTGGAGCCAGATACCTGAAATATGATAACAGCTAGTTTTATGAAGTCTTGATTATAAATGACATTTATTTTCCTAAGGAAAGAGCTGGTGTAAAGAAAGAAATGGATATTTACCCAAATGTACCTACAACATCACTACATGTCATATATGCGGATGTTGTTGAAGCCCATTTGGCCAGCCCAAAATCTGACAACTATTCACAGCGCAAAAGTTCTCATCCAGCAAGATGTTCTCAGGCTTGATGTCGCAGTGTATGATCCTATCCCTGCATTGCTCGTGAAAATATGCAATTCCCTGAGTTGTAGCTAAGGAGATGTTGTAGCGAGTATCCCAATCTAGAAACCTTGGATCATTTGAAGATGAACGGAATATCCATCTATCCAGGGATCCATTTGGCAGAAACTCATGGACAAGGAGCCTAAAATGAATAATTTAGAAGTTAAATTTTAGTAGTCGTTCTGTGATACACACTTTAGCAGGGATTTGTTACCTTAACATGTAATCTGGGATTTTGGCCTATTCTTTGCTAAGATGAAGATGTGAAAAATCAAAAGGAATGCAAACAAACACTCACCTTTGTAATCCCTCGGAGCAATATCCACAGAGACGAACTAAATTCCTATGGTGAATGGCACCAATCGTTGTCACCTTTGTTTTAAATTCCCTCTCCCCTTGGGGCAGCAATCTCTCCAACCTTTTCACAGCAATCAAAGTTCCGTCTGAGAGTGAACCATTGTATACAGTCCCAAAACCTCCTGCCAAAGCGGTCTCCCATTAGTACAAGACAAATTTTAAAATCAAAACCTTTATATTCTGCAGATAAATTGTTAGGCTTTCATACCAATTCCAAGCCTCTCTCTGAAGTTGTTTGTCGCAATTTGCAGATTCACGAAGGGAAAATTCACAAGAGTCCTAGGAACAAAAATGGAAGCATCCAAGCTTCGTCTATTTTTCATCATAATTATGCTGCTACAGCAAATAAGATAAACACGCACACCATAAATACAACACCAAGAATAGTTCCTAGAATAAGTATCTTCAGATGGGATTGATATTTCGAATGCCGGAGAGGGCACCCATTTGAGGATCCCATTCTGCTATTATTAATGAGGCTGACTTTCATGAAAAATGTGTAATTGGGATTTTGCAAACCTCCAAAAAGAAGGTTTCCCAGTGTCCAACAGTAGGGTTTCAGGTTAGAAACCCCATATACAGAAGCTACACATGAGCATGTAAACAAGCAGAGATCCAGACATGCAGACATTGCAGAAATATTTCTGTAATTGAAAACGACTGGACTTCCACCGTAGTAATTTGTTTGTTGAATAGTCACAATCTTGTACCTTGAATACTCATTATTAATATCGTTGACAAAATCTGGTGAAGAATTTAGAGGCAAACACCTTAGAAATGGTCTACTTGAATCAACTGGATTTGATCCAGGTGGGTAGCTGCAATGTGGGTTACCCTAAGCATCAAGGCGACAGATACCATTCCCACAAATTCCAGCAATACTACAGGGATTCGAAACTGCAACCCAATCTACAATCTTGATGGAACTGACATTAGCATCCCATCTGTACAATCTCAAATTGCCATCATGTTTAAGAGTGATCCGCCTCAACGCTCGACCGTCCTGAGCCAAACTATTTTTGTTATGATAAATATATATGGACTCCTTTGAGGGCTCACCAAAGCTCATGCTAAAACTTCCAGACAGATTGAGGAAAGCAACCGCAGAACCGGTCGCATTGTATATCATGGGCCCTGACCAGTATGAATAATTGAAAAATTCATAAGGGATATTGTAATTCAATGCAATCTTCAGAGATTCTGGCTCTTGCATTATTTTGAGAAAGTAACGGCCTCTAGATACATCAGTAGAAGAATTCCAGCTAGTGAGGTTTAAAGATTGTGTCAATTCTTGTCCTGGCAGTAGTGTGTATGTTGGAGATGCAGAGCTTTGCCAAACAATGTTTGAGTCGGAGTTGTAGAGAACAAAATTGCCTGAATCTTGCATCTCCCCTGACTCAACAGAAAATCCAGTGGTCTCAGCCATCCAGACCGTGTATTGTCCATCTCCTAGTTGAAGATTTCTATCTTGGCCAAGAGTGAGGAATCCTTCTTCACTTACTGGCTGGTCTCTAACAAACCCAAAACCGCAAACCTTCAAATTTAACAGATACATAGACAATACAATAATAAAAGTCGATCATCACTGCAATCCAAGAATTTATGCATCCAAACAGGAAATTTCACTATATAAAGACACTACCGTAACATATATGAAAGATGAGTTGGCTAATACAAAAGCAATACAGTAACAAATATAAGAGACGAACGTAAAAATGCAAAAACAGAGGGTGTATTTTTTGGGGGCTATTTTTCCATGAATTCCAATTTGAACATTGCTGACTAATCTCTGTACTTGATGATAAGGAATTGGCATTCATGATTCCCATCGACCCGATTTGGTGATTTTTGGACATTAATATAATTCCTACTGCTTTCGTTCTCCCTGTCATTTTACACACCTTCACAACAAATATTAAGCACCATATAATAAGCGAATATTAAGCACCATATAGTAAGTTACTGATTCACTCACTGCCTTTACATCTTCTCTCTTGAATGAGAATAAAATAATATTCAATGAACAACACATAAAGAATCAAACATTCACTTACTACATGATGTTTAATATTGCCCACCAAATATGGTACTACGGCCAATGATCACGCCTTGATGAGAAAAAGAAACAGCTTGGCTGCATGTCAGCCAAACAACAAGAACGATCTTCTCAACAAGAATGATTAGGACCTTACGCTAAATGCAACGACAGAGAGTTGAAGGTTGGTGTAATGTGGCTGGCTTATCACAGTCCTATATTAATGCATGCACCTTAGATGCTAAATTCAAATCCTACTCCTCAAGTCTTCATTCATTCAAAGATGATCGAGATAAATCTCAGGAGGAGTAAACAAGTGAAGAGATCAGGATGGGGCAAAAAGGACTGCAAGGAATTGAAAGACATCCTCTACAAGATGTTGAGGCCACACAGGTACTGGGTTGTCATGGATGATGTTATGGTGAAAAGGAGAGATAGCTATAGAGGAGATGACTCGAATGGCCCAAACCAGCAATCTACACAGCAGACAATCACCAAGCTTTGGATCCTAATTGGTGGGAGTTGGAGGGTAGACTTTCTCTAGTACAGGGATCAAGAAGCAAGAAGTTTAGATAATGAGTTATGAGCTCTCGTCTGCTGTTCTAAGATCTTTGCAATTTTTTTCATCTCCTAAGGCATGTAGTGAGCTTCATGAGAGAAGTAGCAACACCATAATTGATGATACTCTCCCATCATTCCGTGCAGTGAGCTTCACTAGAGAAATAGCAACATAGCAACACCAGGTTTATAATTTCCAAGTAGTTCATTTTTTCAAATTTTTGAAATAAGATTATTAGCAAGTTCCTCATACTTAACTTTAAGCTAAATATGGCCTAGGCACCGGATCCAACAATTTTGCTGAAATGTCCGCCTTAAAGTTATTACTATGTTGGCTTATCCACAGGAACATCTTCATAGTTTAGATATTTGGGGATTCTTTAAATGTTGTAAAATGGGTTAACGGTCAAAGTAGATGTCAAAATTATATGCTGAGACCTTTATTAGAAGAAATTCAAAATCTAAAGACTTCATTTAATGTTTTTTCACTCTGCCATATATACAGGGAACGGAACGAATCAGCAGCCAGCTTTCTAAGGAAGGTTTACAGCAAAATATGGGCAGTTGGAGAATAACAGAAGAAGATCATGGACAGATCCGTGTGTCGGATCAACCTCCCTATGCTTAATCTTGGGTTTTTGTTTGATGTTTTTGTAAATATTATCAAAACTATTGTATCCGGTGGTGAGTACAGTGCCTTTTGGCAAACTGTTGATATATCTCTTTTTTGACTGTTATGGTTTCTATTTCCTTATATAGGTTGTTTTCCTCAATGAGGAGACCCAGGGATAGAAGCGAGTTTTTGATACTTGTCTGGAAATGCTTGACATGGGATGACTTTGGTGAAAATTTGGAAATTCTTGACATGGGATGACTTTGGTGAAAATCTGGAAATGTGAGCTGAAATCTTTCAGCACAGGCATCCAGAGCCTTTTTCTCCCAGCTTTTAGTACAGAAAAGGGAGCCTTTTCTGGGCAGCTTTATGATTGGATCATACAGCAAACGGAATGCATATGCATATACTCTGTAACTTTTTATCAATTTATAAAAAGTTCGATTTTCTTCCTTGGAAAAAAAATAATTTAAGCTAAATATAATAGACATCTTTATCTCAACTACAGATTCTAGACATCCCAAAAAGAATGAAACAAATCTCAATTACAGATTCCAGACATCCCAAAGAGAATGAAACAAAGTTAACTGTTGGCTTTGCTCCATGCCAGGATACCGGCATATGCAAGCTTAAAGAAATGTAATATTGTTTAAGAAATGTAATATTATTTGAGTTTAGATCAAATTTAAAAAGGATAAGCTACTTAAAGCAAGCACCTTCATTTGGCTAAGTATCGCTGGGACTTGCACTCAGTCCAAATAACTTATTCTTGAGGGAATCCAACCTTGGCAGGTGGCAGCATGCCACCCAACAACGCATCAATAAACATATTCTTATGTTAATAAGAGGCATTCTGGTTTTATGTGGGGGAGGTTTTCTCTTAGTTTGTATGATAGCCTGAAAGGAGTTATTCACCATTGGTTGTATCTCTTGAATCTTAATGGCATCAAATCTCTTTTAACGATAACGACAAGCACACAAAATGTTGCAAATAAAAATGCAGAGTTGAACATGCCTATTTGCCATCGAAACAGGTTTGTTATTATTGCCCGGTATGCCTACATACAGAATGCCCAACACATACAATTGGCAAGAGACGGGATAAAAGCCTAATGCAAAGGTCCCATTCTTGGACATCCAAAACTTTTGCCCCTTCACTGAAATTGTGGAATTGAGGGAAACCCGACCCATCGTCATCTCACCCTGAAATTGCAAGGAGGGTGGTATGAAGCAGGTTATCATGAACATTATTAGGGCTAAATATGAATACATTCTTGCTACTACTGAATCAGTAAATAATGATTCTAATAATAATGGCCTCTCTATCAATGCAATTCCCACTTCTGCTTCCTCCTCCACTGCCACATGTATCACTCAATTTATACATGTATATATAAGAATCAAAACCAGAGTTTGAACTGATTCGGACAACAATGTCCAATCTGATCCAAACTTTAATTCGAAAAGGTCGATTTTTTAATTGCATTAAATTGGAAACAGGGATTTTGATTATTGGGTAGGCGGAGGGTTGTACCAGACATTATCTTGAATCGCCCTCCATTGTCAAAGAAATGTGAAGTGGGGTCTGAGACAGAAGCCCTCTTTAGGGATGGTGTGCATTCCTCCAACTGGTATAACAATTGAGTTGTTGATCGACCTGTAGTTCTAGGCATCCTCCACGGAATCGCAGGTGACAGAATAGACGCCTGGGAACTTGTTGGCAAAAATGGAGAGCCCGACACCGGTTCCGCAGGCCACCAGTCCCTTGATTTCCGCTTGATTTTCACTGTGCTCAGTTTCGCTCATCCTTCTGCCGACTTCTTCCCTGACATTGTACTACTTATTGGTGCCGAGATCCTGGACCTCGATACCCTTTGATCGGAGGTGTTCGACAAAGGAATCTTTGAGCGTGCAGTAGAAGTCATCAACTCCTGCAATGATCTTGAGAGGCTTATTGGCGTCAGTGCTTCCCATTTTCCTGGACCACCAATGAGGAGGGTTTGGGAGGTTGGAAAAGAAATGAAGGGACCGAGGGTAGTGTCGAATATAGAGGGAGGAGTAGGTGCACACAGGTGCATGCACCTAGATTTGGGATTGTGCTGCACCCAAGGGGTGTCCTGGAACTCCGGCCTACGACATTCCAATATTCTGAACCTCCTACAACATTCTTCACCGATGATCCAATGGCTGGAGATTATTTGATCGTCTAACAATCGATCTGAGGGCCCATAACGAGACACGGTGGCATGGAGGGGAGTTCATTTCAGAGGGAACGCCTTATGGTGTAATTATTTTTTTAGTCATTACACTCCATTAAAGGATGATTGATGGCCTAATTTAGACATGGATGCACACTTCTCTTGTTTTCAATTTGCATCCATCATTGGTGAGCTTGTATGCTTCATTGTTATGTTCCTGCAATACATGAAAGTATGTTATTGAAGGAATGTCTTTTACCATTTTTTGTGCTCTTTTAATGATATTTTCTAGAGATTTTTCCTTCAGTATTGAGCATTTAACTAAATACTACAAAATGAAGAGGGAGTCTCCTAGGATTGTGAGCTCTTTCACCTACTTTTCTTTGGAAATCAAGAGGCCCTAATAAAGGCCATGAATCTCTACTTGATTATTTTTCATATGACCAAGTCCCCATGAGTACCTAAACACTTCGTCATCGTCAAGGCCATAAAGAGCCCCTCCCCCTCTCGCCACTCCTATATTTTGTTTGAGTTCCCCAACAAAATAGAGAATCCATCCTTGTCTACTATTCTTCCGAGTTTCGAAATCTACATCTATCATTCTAAGCTTCCAACGTTCTCCCATATTTTGTTGATTCCAATGAGTAATTTGTGGGTTGTTATCCATACCTACCAATTTACTAAGCCATACTTACTCCGACTAATCCATCTCTTTCATAAGGGAGCTACGACTTTGCTTTTGAGCTTCTAATTATGCACATAATGGCAATGCTTTAATTGTAGCGCTTTAGGGATTCCAACCAATAATTTGTGGGTTGTTATCCATACCTACCAATTTACTAAGCCATACTTACTACGATTAATCCAACTCTTTCATAGGGTAATCACGATCTTGCTTTTGACCTTTTAATTATGCACATAATAACAATGCTTTCATTGTAGTGATTTATTATTAAAGATTGCATTATTCTAGCAAGCCAAAGTTTTTAACATATAAATTTGGGAAGGGCTTCCCAATACATTTTGAGAAAAGGTTTCCGTATAAGATTGCTTTTGTAATTTTTTCCCAAGAGGAGAAAAATTCTTGCAGAGTAGAGGGCCATTTTACCCTGTTGTGGAGAGGATATGTTACCTCTATCCATAACTTTTTTGTATAGTCACATTCCAAAAAATTACGAGAGATATCCTCCACTTGCTTCTGTAGAGACACCATCTTAAGGGACCATGAATGCCTCTCTTCCAAGGTTCTCAATTGTTGAGATTTTCTTATGCACAAGGAGCCAACTGAAGGAATTCACCTTCGGATTAGCATTAGTCTTCTATAGTTGTTTCCAAACATTGAGCTTTGGAGGCAAGTTGGACTAAAAGAGAAAATTCACATAGCCTTACTTGATTGAATAATCTAAAGCATTCCAATTGGATTGAACTTCATCGTCCTTTCTCTAAGGCACATGACCTATCAATTGTTCATGGAGCTTGGCAACCAAGCACAAGAG
Organism: Pinus taeda; assembly: GCA_000404065.3. Taxonomy (NCBI): domain Eukaryota; kingdom Viridiplantae; phylum Streptophyta; class Pinopsida; order Pinales; family Pinaceae; genus Pinus; species Pinus taeda. Next base: position 49,469 of record APFE030279378.1, read on the forward strand.
ATTTGGTGGAACATTGCTTAAGTTCCAATTCATCCAATTTCCTTCTCCGTCCCAATTGAAGATGTCATCCAAGGTATAGTTCCTTTGAACACAAACATTTTCTCACAGGTGAAGGAATTCAGGAAATTACTGAATAGGTCGTTGGTCCATAATATTATCAATCCATAGATTAATATTGTTAACATTTCCCAGCTTCCAATATAGCCCCGAGCAAATGAGGGGGATGTTGAAACAAATAATTTCGAGATTGAGGAACATCCTTTCATTTTTTGGATGGATTATAGGCATCAAACTCTTTCTCCTTTAACATATTTTGCCTTCAAGACTGCTTTCCACTCGTCATCTTCTTAGGTGACAAATTCCCAAATTAGTTTTGCTTCTATTGCCTTATTCATTAGCAATGGATCTCGTATTCCCAAACCCCCATGATTTGTAGGGGTCCTTCACCATAGCTCATTTAAGCAAATGGAATTTTTTGGTGCTTTCCTTATCACCTTCCCATAGGAATGATCCGGATTTAAACAGAAACACAACAAAATACAGAGATAACCATAAACACAAAGATGCAACGGAAATAATACTTCATTTTATTAATGGAAAATACTGAGATATGCTTACAAATAGAAAATGGAAATAACCAGCTAGGGCGATGGTAGCTTATCTTTGAGAAGAGATGTGCCGGCTACATGCCTCTGAATTGTGTTACAATGAGGCTCGAAGCCCTAATTATTGTGGAGAAACAATGGAAAACCCTTCACATCCCAAAACCTAACCCTAGAAGATGAAACGCCAAATTGTGGGCCCCGTTTAGGTAAATTGGTACATCAATTTCCCGGGGTCGTAACTTTGGCATACGATCTCCGTTTGGCACGTACAATAGCTCATTAGAAAGATCTATCCGAGCACTACCACTTTGGGAGGTTGCCCCAGATTTCCCAAAAAACGTCGTTTAGGGCCTCAAAACGGCTCCGGAAGTTCAGGACCCGAAAAACTACTAAAAATAGTAAACTGTGGTACAATTTAGGAAATTGAAAAAGCTAAAAGAGACAATTGTGGGGGTCCATATGGGATAGGTGGGTGGCCACCAACATCCACCTGGATCATTCCTCCCCCCTTAGGAAGCAATGGTCCCCATTGCGTTGAGTTCCTCCATTTGCTGAACTTGTCCTGCAATCTCTGATGTATCCAGTAATGGTGGGAAGCATGGTCGACGACGGTCCACATTGAACACTTGGTGCAGGCGAAGGAATGGAGGAATGATGTGCTCCAAAGAATTACTCCTCATAGCCTTGGTACTGCTGTACGGACCTTGTCGGAGTGGTCTGAGCTTCTGATGGGTTTTGGTAAGGCGTTCTTTCTGTCGATGCAACCAGACTTTGTTGCCCACCTGAAACTTATGTGGTACCCCTGTGGG